>JABSTQ010006322.1:0-128663 GCA_013358835.2 Ixodes persulcatus | reverse complement strand
GATTATATGTACAAACTGCATGTGCTCCCGCTGTCCGGGGAAAAGATGTGGGGTCGACGACTAACTGGCTCTGATGACGAATGCACGTGCAATAAGACAACGACCGTTATTTTTTTTTTCATTTGTTTTTTTTTATTTCTTTGGTTTGAACCAACTAGCTTATCAAGAGCTTTAGTTAGCGCTATTTTTATCCTTTCTTCGATCATCTTATCCAGGTTACAAGATGTATTATGTATTTGCTGCCGTTGTTCATCACTTTTAATTGTATGGCCTTAGGTTGTAAACTAATTTGCAGGGTCTTAAAGAAGGAACCCAATTTTAAGCATCGAAATAAGCTTCAATCGCGGTGAGCCTCAAAGCGGCGGGAGCAAGGAACCAAGTAGTATTTTAGAACGCAGCGTAGTCTGATTAATTTTAGGCAATGCGGAAATTTACAGTGCTGAAATGGTGGCCAACAGAGCCCGCGAATACACGAAGATGAATAGCGTCCATTACCGGGAACGGGCCCCATTTGTTCATTAAAAATTAAAAAAAAATTAGCTCCCATTTTTCATTTAGAGAATATACTCTGGAATTCGGCATCTCCAACCGCTACGAATAAATTTTAGCGCATTATATATATATATATATATATAATATATATTTTTTTTTTTTTTTGCGAATAGGAAACTTTTTTTTTCAAAACAAGCGGCAGTCAGATTTTCGCAAGTGGTCACATAACTACCGTTTTAAAGAAAACATGGGGCGCGTGTAAGTATTCGGAGTATCTAAAGACCTCCGTTCTCAGCACCATGCAGTGTCAGGAACTGGGTAAACGATACAAGATGTTCAAACGGTCAAAATGTCCCATGGGGTCAAAACGTCCACCGAGTCAAAATGTCCAATCAGGTTAATGCCCAGCGAATCAAAAGACCAATGAGACGAAATGTCCATCGAGACGAAATGTCCAATATTGGAGATTTTGCCCGTTGGACATTTCGTCCCGTTGGACATTTTGACGTGGAATCGGTCGGGGGGGGGGGGGGGGGGGAGGGGGGGGGGGGGGGGTGCTGAATAAGTTTTTTTGCAGGCTACCCCGCTGCCGGTACCCGCCCATATTTTGTAAGAGGGCCTTCAAGGGATGCTTCAACAAAATTTGTAATATACGTCGTGTTAGAAAATAGGTAGAATATGATCCACAATAATCCGTAATGACAATTGAACGCTTGTATTTTGAGCTGTTGGCTATATTTTTCGTTATAAGCAGCCCACTCTGACAAGCGTTCGGAGAACAGCCAGCGGAGACCACGTCACATCCAATGCAATCGTGGCGTCGTTCGCTCGGGACGAGCAAAGCTACGGCGAGGCTGACGTCGAGAGGATGGCCTAGTCGTTCCAGCCACCGAAGCGGCTTCTCTTGTGCGAATATTGAGTGGCGGGTTAATCTTCTATAATCTTGTAGAGGGACAATAGCGACTTCTGGGGTCACACAAAAGGGATTCTCGGGAAAAGGGGAGTTCCTCCTTCAGCTCTTCTCTCGTCGTGGCCGGGAGGCGAGGCAGTTACCGTCACTACCTCTCAAGGGTTTCTAGACGGGTATTACAAACGAGGCGTTAGCAACATCCCCCAGGTGCTCTATATGCTACTCGTTAATTCATTTTAAAATTCCTTTTCGAGACTTTTTTTAACAAGAGGTGTGTTCGATGTGATACTGCTCCTTGAACACATATAGACACAAAATAAGCGCCGAAATTTCGTTGTAGTATCCCTTTAAGTTACGAGGAGCCTTGATGAAGCACTTCTTCACTTCACTTCACTAAGGACCCCTGTAAAGAAAAAAATATGTTTTTTTAAACAGTCTGCTTGGAACACGCGTGTCAAAAAATAAATCTTACGCGGTAGAAAAAAAAATGTAGAACAATATTGACGACGCGAGACTCGATTTAGTTCACAGTCACCTCCTTTCCACTCGTTTTCTCTCCCTGCATTTGGGCCGCGTGGAGGAGAGGAGGATCGGTTTCGCCTTCACGACCGAGACGGTCATTCCCGAATGACCCGTGACGTCATGGACTTCGCACGAAGAACTTCAAATAAATCTCTGGCCGTCAATATTGCACCAAAATATTTTTTTTTGCGTAAAAATAATTTTTTGACACGCGTGTCCCAATTAGACTGTTTCAAAAAAGCATCGATTTCTTTTCAGGGGCCCTTTAAAGACCCCCGTTGATGGTATTACCAACCTCCACATATCGGCTTTCTGGAGAGGTGCACTGTAATGGTGCAAAAATACCGATAGTGGAAATCAAATTTAGCTATCGATAATAAAAAACTATCAACAGTACTATCGATAGTCGACAATTGTAAAACTATCCATTGCACTATCGTAAAACTATCGATGTACCGTCGATACCATCGATAGTGAAATCCAAACGTAACTATCGATGGTGAAAAACCTCTGTAGCACTCTCGATTCTATGGATTGTGGAATTCAAATTTAACTATTGATAGTACCATCGAAAGTCGAATATCGTAAAACTATGGATTGTACTATCGATAGTACACAATCGATTATTGAATATCGATAATCGACTTTCGTAACAATATCGATAACATACTATCGATAGTCGACTATCGTGAAACTGGATAGCATATTATTAATAGTCGACTATTGTGAAACTGCTTATCGTCGAATATCGAAAAATATTCGACAGTCAATTATTGTACAGCTATCAACAGTGTTTTATTGGTGGACGAAGAACATCAGGTGTCCCTCCAGAAATGTCGTCCTAGCTCGGAGAAAAAAGTAACTGCAATTAGGGGGACTTCCGCATAATTATCGAGGAGCATTCTAAAGCCTATCAAAAACAATCAGAAAACGGTAAAATCTTCCTTAGAAACTGTTGACAATGAACTATAAAAAAATATAGATTGAATACTATCGAAAAAAAACTATGAATAAAAATTTCAACTTGATAGGTGTCGAAATTTTTTTGCTGTTAGATTCTTCGGAGTGTGCCCTTTACCTTTGATGGGCACAGTCAATCAAAACAATGGAAACCTCTTGCGCCCTGATAAGTAAATTACCTGTTGCATAAATCCGGAAAACTTGCTTGAATATGATGCTAGCGATGGTGATTAAATGTGCAAATATGCGGGATATGACTTCACCCGGATAAAACGATAGGTGTCGTGTTTTTTTCGAAACAAACAAGTGCGAGAAGAAAGAAAGGAAACCATGTTGCCTTTTGAATTTGGAAACTTTTCTCACTGAATTAATGCCCCATTGCCAATGATATCGTTTCTTGGATCACAGAAGATTTTCGTCTTTATCTTTTATTTTTGATCACGGTTTTTTATGTTCCAACCTACTGTATTTAAAGAATGTAAAACCTTACAGCACCAATAATTAAAGAACCCTTCACACACTTGCGACCTCTTAGAACCGAACGCCTTGAAACGCCCTAAAATCTAACGACGAGGGTAGAGTTCCTGTATAGGCTCCCTACGGGCTCATTCACACTGGAAGCGGATCCGCGTTCGCAAAGCGGTTGCGAACGCGGTTGTATACGCGCATTTGATGACATCAAATGCGCGTGCAATTGTACTAGATCTTTATACAACCGCGTTCGCAACCGCTTCGCGAACGCGGATCCGCTTCCAGTGTGAATGGGGGGTACGGGAGCCAGAGTTGCGCGTTCACGCATGGCATGTGGATCCAGCTCCTCACGTGACTGAATTCGGCGAATAGCAGCGCCGCGCGTTCGAGGCGCGCGGCGGGCTCAAAAGCCTGGGAACGTACGCCGGGGCGCGTGCAACGTCTACTTTGCTGCACGACACTTGATACGGCTCCTCACGTGATCGGATCTCGGCGAATAGCGGCGAGGGCGGCACGCGGCATGTGGAATCAAACGCGCAACTCTGGCTCCCGTAGGGAGCCTATTAGCGACGAGAAGTTTTGGTGGCGCCCTCCTACGGTTCCCCCTTGTGACGTCATTACCTTGCAAACAACAAGTTTGATGGTGTTTGTAAATAGCATGGTGGAAGCTTGAAATCATTGCGCTCTCATAGGAGCACTGCCAACACCGTCAAAATTAAAGTTTTTTCATTCCTCTTATTTCCGTCGATGATAACCCCCTTTCCGACGTCATAGTCAGCGTTTGGCCAATCGTGGAAGGCCGACCACAGCGACGCTTTCGGTCGCGCTCGTCGCCAATACAGGAACTCTAGACGAGGGGACACACTGACCCCACCTATCGGGTAGCAGTGGAACACGTGGCGGTCCCATTTATGTTATTTTTCTTGCGCGCATCATTCTTTCTTTCTTGGCTCGAAAAACTTTTGTCAATGATACTGTCGGCGGTGTTCTAGAAACGCCGGAGGAAAAAATGCAGGCGTCCGAACCAGAGCTTTGGCTTGAGTCAACTTCCTTTTCTTTATTTCCCTGGCTCCCAAGTCACGAGCGCTGGCAGAGGTTGGCGCTCGTGATAGCCAGTACTCGTGACTGCCAGCATTGCGAGCCTAGAGCATCTGTCTGTGTTAAGCCTGGTTCAGACAGTTGCGTTTGACTGCGTTTGACTGCGGTGCGGCAGCGAGAAACCAGGACATCCCTGCTGCTTATATCACGTGCCAAGATGATTCCTTGAATTGGATTCCACGCTTCATACGAAGCACAGATGTGCCGGTGACTCGCTTTCGGTACTCGACGCAACGCAGTCAAACGCACTCAAACGCAAGTGTCTGAACCGGCCTTTACTATTTGCCTGTTGGATGGTCGAATTATGTCCAGTTCTAGCATATGCTCAAACTCTCGCCGTGCTACTTGCAGGCGTTCGCCAGACAGACGACGAGGGCGCGCAAAATCGGAGGGCCGTAGGTGATGATGTGGTGTGTCACTGCATGCAGTGACGGCTCTGCCATGTTGGACGACTTCGTGATTTCAGGGAATCGTTTAAGAATGTCTGAGAATCTCGAAGGAGGTAGGGTGTTCCGGATGCAAAGGGGAGGTAGAGTTGTGGACACGCCGTTAACAGCCAGATGAGACTTCCTGTCAATAAGGCGCCGATGATTCATGCTGACGTTCAGATCGAACTGTGAAAGAAACTCTGGGCCTACGATGGGTAGGTGACGTCGGCAATGATGAAAATCCATCGAAAGGTCTTACAAACCCCCAAGTCCAGGGTCAGAGATTGTCTGCCATATGTTGGAATGTTTGATCCGTTTGCCGCGACAAAATGCGAACCGGGCAATGGATGTCGCCTCTCTGCATGCGTAGGTGGAAGTACACACATTTCAGCTCCTGCGTCGACCAGGAAATGGCGGCCCGTTATTCGGTCTGTGACGAACAACAGACGGATTGTTGTTGGGCCGACGTCACTTGGCGCCTCTAGTGACGGGCCGGAGCGTTTTCCTGCCCTTCGCAAGGCTGTTGGCACTTACTTGCGTCGCTACCGAATTTCTGGTGGTATCAGCAGACAACGTCTCTCCGTTGTTGTGAAGGACTGCGACGTCGAAAGGATCTACTTCTCCGACGACGTCGCGAGTCGTTTCTCTTTGGGCTGAGTGCTGCGACGGCTGTTCTGAAGAGGGCGTCGATGCGGGCTTCAAGGGCTCGCATGGCGGAACATTGATGAGCGTTATCCGTGACACTTGACAGGGCAGGCGCAGCATACACCGCGACGTGGTCAGCCATCTCGGCAAGGTGATCTAGTGGAAGATCGGTGGCTGGTGCAAGCGTCATGCGAATGCCTTTTGGCAAGCGCTGGAGAAACAATTCCCGTAGAATCGGATCTTGTTCGCGTCCGAAGCTTGCTCACCTAACAGCTGGCGCATGCAATGAAGTAGCTGAGAGGGTCAACGATCGCCCAGCTCCTCTGTGTTCAGGAGCTGCTCTAGCCTTGAAGCCTCTGACTTCTCCTTCCTAGCGAGGATCGTCCGCTTGATGTAGTCGTAGGCGTCGTCAGGAAGGGGAGACGCCAGTACGTCGTCCAGCTCATCAGCCACCTCTGAGGGAAGAGCGGAAACCACATGGTAGTAGCGGGTGGTCTGGCTTGTGATGCGCCGCAGGTGGAATGGACCTCTTGGCGAATATGTGCTGCCACCTAGACACGCGAATCGGTTCGAGACTAGGTGACTGGAAAACAACGCGCGCCCAAGGCCTCTCCCACCCGTTCCACAACCAAAACGTCAGCTACATCCTGTTCACCAGGCGATGTGACCTAGATACGGCTCCCCCAAGCTCACCTTTGTCCCCATCGTGCTCTTCCGCCCCGAGGTCGACACAACGAAACCGCTCAAAGGCGAGAAATGCAAGATGGCGGATTGTTTGGAACTAGATACTCTCGAACCCAGGCGCATGAAATACTCATCGCATGCGCACCGCGTATTTCTACAAAAGGTCCATTGTGCTTCCACTTGGGAAAACCAGGCCCGAGGGTTTTTGGCCCAGAAGGCTGGAAAGCGGAGGTGGACGGTGGAGAAAGCTCCGTCACCGTTGGAAGAGGTGCCAGCAGCACTCTGGTTCATGTTGGTCGGACGTCCGGAGTCACCAGTTTGTCGGCGGTGTTCTATAAACGCCGGAGGAAAAAATACAGGCGTCCGAACCAGAGCTTTGGCTCGAGTCAACTTCCTTTTCTTTATTTCCCTGGCTCCCAAGCCACGAGCGCTGGCAGAGGCTCGCGCTCGTGATAGCCAGCATTGCGAGCCTAGCGCATCTGTCTGTGTCACTATAATATAAACGAACATTTCTCATAAGTAGTACGTACATTTGACCTCGCAAATACCGCCAAACCTTCGCTTTAGCGAAATGCAGTTCCAGGGTCACCAGGGTCACCACATAGATGGCGCCAGCATGTCAGTGTGCTCTCCCGTCGTAAGAGATTTAAGAGGTTTTAAGGCGCAAGTGTGTGAACGGGCCTTTACTATGTTGGCTTGGTATAAGCTTTTCATCTGGTAAAGTTCAATTTGAAGTCTCCACAACCAAAATCTCCGCCACATTTATTGATTCAAATATATGTATTTATAAATTATTTGACGGCTTCTGTATTTTAAATTTGTATTTTATGCCAACAGGCAAATTTTTGCCAGTTATCGTTTTTAAAATCTGCCAAAATAGAACCGAACAAAAAATTGAAAGACGTTTACGTATCTCTGCAATGCGAAAAAGGAGGGGAGGGTACAAACGACGAGGAGGGGAGGGTATGAAAACAAAAGAGGGGAGGGCACGGAGGACCCTCCCCTCCTTCTCCTCGTCCTCCCCTCTTCATAACCTCCCCTCCTCCCACAGTTTCCCCGCTAAATTTACCTGGAAAATTGACGCCACGTGACCTCAACACCAATTCAGTTTCCCCGCTAAATTTAGCAATGAAAATGACGTCACATGACTTGGTGTCACATCACCTATTAACAAATTCCGTTTCTCTGCTAGATTTAGCGGGAAAATTGACGTCACATGACCTCGACACCAATTGAATTCCCCGCTAAGTTTAGCAAGGAAAATGAATTGGTGTTGAGGTCATGTGACGTGAGTTTTACCTCTAAATTTAGCGGGGAAACTGAATTTGTTCATAGGTGACGTGACACGAAGTCATGTGACGTCATTTTTCCCGCTAAATTTAGTGGAGAATTGAATTGGTGTATAGGTCTTTGACGTCCCATAATGCAACGCGCGCGGTTACGCCGACGGCAACGGCGACGCCGCGAAACACGAGAACGAGCGCCTAAGCGCTGCGCTCTAAAAGTGGCAACGTCGTATCACGGAAGAGAAGCCTGACTGCTTTTGTTAACAGGTTACTCCTCATTTTCGGGACTTCGCTGTAAGCGGTCATCAGCAGCCAAAGGTCGATAATAGCCACTTCAGTTGTATTTAAAAGATTCAAATACCATGTCGTCATTGCCAATATTATTCACCAATAGCCAGTTTGAAGCAATTTAAGCCGATTTCATTAAAAATAGATGCAAAGACCCAACATTGTTTACGCCGAAATAGCCACTTGAAGCTATACTCATTCATAAACACTGAAATAGTGCAAAAGTGTCAATTATACTCACAAATAGCCATTGGTAGCCACTCAAAGCCAATCTAGTATAAAATATATGCTATGTAGCACGTTCTTTGGTTGATGGCGGAAAAAATGATGCGACCGACTCCGAGCTTGGGTGAAAACGTTCTGTTTAATTCACATGCCATCGCGCTTGTGCCAAAAAGTCGTCGTCTTTGTTCGTGGCGACGCCGGACATGACTGCTGCATGCTAATGGCCAACAATCGCCCCTGGAAACCATTCCAGTTTGTAAACATAGAAACATCTTATAATTATCCTTACGAGTTTCTAATAGCCATTTGGAACAATTTCAAGCCAATTTATTAAGAATTAATGCTTATAGCCAAAAAAAGTCACCTGAAGTCATTTTTATCCATAAACACCGAAATAGCACAGAATTAAATATTTATAGATGACATCCGCTCTGAAAGATCAATCCCAATCAAATTATTTCCTGCTGATTTTGTGTTACATAATAAAATAAAAAATGCACAAGATCAAATTATACTACACAAAAATCTACTTCGAATCAAACATTGGTGCGACCAATGGCAAATGGTGCTAAACCTTGTAAAATCTGTCTTCATGTCGATAACAAACAAAAAGCAATTTCTAAATTTTAATTACTTCACAGATGATATCAGACCACGCCATGCAGGTGAAAAAGAGTATTTGGGATTGACTTTTACCAGCGATTTGCGATGGCATACTTGCGTAGAAAATGTCTCCACGAAATCAAATCAGGCGCTTTGGTATCTTAGAAGAGATCTCGCAAGTGCAACACCTCAAGTCTTAGCCTACAAAACTTTAGTGAGACCTGTTCTCGAGAACGAAAAAATTGTATGGGATCCGTACATATTAACTAACTACTGTAAACTGGATAAAATTCAGCGGCTTGCAACATGATTCATTTTTAATAAATATAGTTACGCTCATTCCCCCACTGAGCTTTGTAAACGTGCCGAACTTCCTCTTCTTCAATTGCGAACAAAGTGTGACCACCTCAAGTTCATATTCTTAATTCTTCAAAGACTAGTTAAAATCAATAAAGATTATTATGTACATGTGCACTACTGTGAAACCACGAGACAACGTCACAGTATATACATTCGAGAACCGTCTGTCAAAAAATATTGTTTTAAATTTAGTTCTTTTACTGAGGGCGATAAAGGAATGGAATCAGCTTTTTAATGACACTGTTACTTTAACAATGGAGTGTGATTCTGTGAAAAATGTAGAGTATATTGTTCGATATGTGATTTTATGTTCTTGTCTACAAATGCCTTTTTTGCTTTTCTTTTCAAATTCTGATTTCTATGTGTTCTACATGTGCATCTATGTTATTTTTCAATTATATGTACATACTACTCCTGTAACGGCCAACATAGGGCTAACAGTATGTATACATAAATAAAAAAAATATGAATTATATTCAAGAATAGCCATTCCAAGCCATTTGAAGCCAGTCTGGTGAAAAATATATGCTAATAGCCATAAGTAGCCACGTGAAGCCATTCCGGTTGGTAGGCAAAGAAATAGCTGATAGATATAAATACTAGTCACTTATAGCCATGTGTAGCCAATTCAAGCCAACCAGGTCAGGAACAGATGCTTATAGCCAATAATAGCCAATTCAAGCTAACCAGGTTAAGAAAGATGCCCATAGCCAATAATATTTAGTTGAAATCATTTTTAGCCATAGGCACCGAAATAGATACAGAATTGTCAACTATATTCACGAATATCCATGTGAAGCCAAGCTGGTAAAAATATATATGCCAATAGCCAAAAATAGCCACATGAAGCCATTCATGTTTGTAGACACAGCAATAGCTAATTATTATCAATACTAGTAACTTGTTGTCATTTGTAGCCTATAGATTCAAGCCAACCAAGTCAGGAATAGATGATTATAGCAAATAATAGCCAATTCAAGCCAACCAAGTCAAGAAAAAATTCATATAGCCAATAATATTCAGTGTCGATCACGAACGAAAGGTACGTGAATATAAATGTAACACAAACCAGTTTAAATCTTCTTTTTAGAGCGCAGCTCTTAGGCGCCCGTTTCCGGCTTGAGCGGCGTCGGCGTCGCCGTCGCCGTCGGCGTAACCGCGCGGTGCATGATGGGTAAAGTTCCCCGCTAAATTTAGCGGAAAATTTTTCCAGCTAAATTTAGCAAAAAATTTTTCGCGCTAAATTTAGCGGGAAATTTTCCCCGCTAAATTTAGCGGAAAAATTTTCCCGCTAGATTTAGCGGAAAATTTTCCCCGCTAGATTTAGCGGAAAATTTTCCCCGCTAGATTTAGCGCAAAATTTTCCCCGCTAAAGGTCGAGGTCACGTGACCCCCCGGCCACGTGAGACCCCCCCCCCCCCCCCGTGCCTTCCCCTCCTCCTCAAGAGCTGCGCTCTAATTCGGCGTTACAGGGAGTTGTAAACGGCTTTCATTTTTCCCCAAATCTATTCACGAATGGAATCAATTGTCTTCGGAGGTTGTTGACATTTTGGGCAATGACGCTTTCTTTGCTGCATTGTGAGAAGTGTTTTCTTTCTTGTTTCCCGTGTGCTGGGTATGCATGTGCGCGTTCTGTTATGCTCCTTAGCATTGCTAAAATGTATCACATTGATGACATTTCCCCCCACTGTAATGCCACCCTGGCGCTGTGGGAAAGTGAATGAATGAATAAATAAATAAATGTAGACACACTCCAATTGCATAAATTGTCAATAATAGCTTCTGATAGACATGTATAGCTATTTCAAGCTAATCTAATCAGAATAGATGCTTATAACGAATAATAGCTATTTCAAGTCATTTTCATCCATAAACACCGAAATAGCACAGAATTCTCAACTACATTCCGGAGTAGCCATTCATAACCATTGGAAGCCAATCTGGAAAAATAGATGCCAATAGCCAAAACCAGCCACATGAAGTTATTCATGTTTGTTGACACAGAAATAGTTAATATCTATAACTGCTAGCCAATTATAGCCATTTGTAGCCTATCCGAGCCAACCAGATCAGGAATAGATGCTTATAGTCAATAATAACCAATTCAAGCCAACCAAATCAAGAATAGATTCATGTAGTCAATATTAGCCAGTTAAAGTCAATCAAGTTAATACACACTCCAACTGCATAAATTGCCAATAATAGTTGCGGATAGCCTTGTATAGCTATTTCAAGACGATTTGTTCAATAACTGCCCAAAGACAATAATATCCACTTGAATTCATTCCCATTCAAAACGTAACGAATACAGACTTAGGAAGTAATCCGGTACTTTTTAAAGTAATTTTGTAATTGCCACGTTACTTTTTTTCAGAAGTAATTCGTAATGTAATTTCGTTACAAAATATTGGTAATGGATTACTTTAATTACTTGCTACTTTTTAAAAATATGAGCATAATACAGTAACCGGAGCAATACGAGCAGAAATTTCAGTAGCATAAAGAAAGCAAGTTAAAAAATAGAAAACATCAAGGGGAGAATAGCCGAAAAGAAAACACGATTTTTTTATGACCTGTCACAAGAACCACTAGAAAAACGGGCAAGGCATGTACAAATATACGAAAGACGAAGGTCAAGTAAGGCAATTTTGAAAATATAGTTAGGTGGGGTTGCTCCCAAAATCGCTGGAGTACCACTTTAAGCAGGTATCTTTTATGCGAACACGACAGTGGTAGGAACGTTACTTGTGTCGAGGTAGAGAAGCCATGTTCGGGGCTACGCCAGCTACGTCCACACTGGCTTTCATGGCGGTTATGTGCAATGCAAACAGCTTTCACTATTTCAGCCGAGTGCCGAGGCAAACACAGAAGCAGCCACATAAGACAATCAGGGGAAGACGCCGAGTTGTACAGGCTAAAGGGGAAGGACATAGTGCAGCGAGCTATCTAGTCCAGGCTATTCCTCTGAGAAATGCTGTAGGTGGAAATGTAGGTCAGTTATTCCCGCCATTAATTTAGGTAACTAATGCAGCCATTACACTATTTTGCATATTTCTCTACTGCAATGCTAGTCACCCGCAACGAAAAAAACGCCACAAACTAAAAGGAAGTCTGGTTGCATTGTTAACACAGACATCAAGTCCATTAGGAAAGGCCACCTGTGCCATCCACCTGTTCATAAGCGAGCTGGAGTTGATCGAAGCACAGCGGAGAATCTCTCGGAAGTATTTGGTTCCTTGTCAGTAGTTATTCAATAAAAAACACAGTGCAGTGCTGATTACCATCTGCACAGCCTTGCCACTGGCACTGCTGTCCCTCGGGTGGCACATGCACGACATGGCCTGCAAGCCACATATATCCCTAAAAGAAAGCTGCATAGGAGGCACTTACAGTGGCTAGCGTCGCCACCCAGAAAGCTTGCACAATCCTCTGCATGGCACACAGTGCTGTTCAGAACAGAGCGGCACTGGCAAGCCAGTTGCTGCGAAGGCTTGTAGTGTCTCTCTGCTGCCTTGGAAAAGCTGCAAGTCACATGTTTGACGCCTTGTGGTACCCATCAGCTTCCAAAGAAACGCTGATGAATCGCCACCAACTATAACCTGTCGCACAAAGGAGAAAAAGGTGTGAATGGGCAGACTTTTATCTGTTTGCTTTTGTCTCGCGTCTGAGTTTTGTTTGAGAAGAAAACAACAATGAAACTTCTTTCACAGTTATATGCAAAAGAAACGAGAACGGCTCGTATATTAATAAGTTGTGTGCAGCAAAGGCACGGGTGCGAGGACGTTGCTCCGCAGAATGTTCTTTTTGCATGGGTGCTCGTGCAAAAAGGGTGCTTTTCACTGTCATGTGCTCGGGCCTGTGCCTTTGCTGCACACAACCTATGTTACAGAGTGTATAGCACGCCTTCGAGAGCACTCGCGTACGGCGAGAAATCCATGATATGCAGGGTACGATCGCAGAAAACCTCGCAGGGGTGCAGGAAGCTGCGAGCGCAGCATAATGTGAAACTAGAGGTGGTGATAGCATTTCATAGTTTGAGAATATGACGTTATTTGGGTCAAAATATAGAAACAAAAACCGTAACCTCCTTACCGGCTGATGATAAGGGCCATCGGAGCACGACCAACTATTTGTTATGATCGCGGCATTCGATCGGACGCGGGTTGGTAAAGATTTGAAAAACACGAAAGAATAAAACATGTAGGGACGAAGACAGACAGCGCACTTCTTTGTTGAGATGGAATGTAAGATCAAGCACATTATTCTGTCGGATCAAATGATTTTGTTGAATTAGGTTTAGCTCGCAAGGGTCAGCCGGCAGGTTCTTCGGCGGGCTTTCAGCTTTCTGCGATGCGTGTTTTCATCGCGAGCGCAGGCTCGAACAATGTAGCCAGCGGCGCCAAATAGATTTGAAACTAAGAAAGAGCTCGGACTCGTGGGCCGAACACATAGAGATCACATCACAGGAAAACTCAAACCACTCACCTTCCGTTCGACGACGGTTCGCAAGGCACGTTGTTTCTCCGGCCCGACCGACGTTGCCGACGTTTCAAAATGCTACTGCGTGATGCACTGGCTAAATTTCTCATCTACAGCTAAGGCCCGCTTCAAACGGAGCAATTTCACCCAGCATCTTGACGTCGCACCACCAGCAACACGGGCCATCCGCGTTCACACGCAGCAACCGAAGTGCTACGACTTGCTATCATCATCATTCACTTTAAATTTTCTTGCACTATATAGACGCCCAGCTACGCGCTAAAAACGTGTATTTATATCTTTGAATGGCGTTTAGAATACTAACTAATCTTTCTGAAAAGCTTTATTTCCAAAAACGATCGATTTCAAACCAGAACCAAGTCTTGAGCTGTCATCATCACCACCACAGGGGTGTCACATGAAAATATCGCGTCCCTGATTGGCTGCTGCCGCTTCAAACGGCTCCGAGTTGTTCGAGTTGCTCGTCCGTTTCGAGCCGGACCCGATCTCAACAACTCGTGTCGATCTAGGGAAAGCTACGGAACAACCCGCCAGCAACCTCGAAATTGCTGGAAAAGTTGCCCCGTCTGAAGCGGGCCTAAGAGACCGATCACCCGTTGAGGCGTACCAACATCAAGGCGGTATAAACATGCAAAGCACGCCATTTTTTTTTTTTTTTGACAAAATAACAAAGGTAAATCATTTTGACTTCATGGACGTCAAAATAACGAAATTTCCACCTAATAACCTTATTTCAACGTCTGTGACGTCATTGACCACTCCCTATGGACATTGAATCCGTGCCGAAAATACGCACCCGCCACAACTAGGGGTTTCGCAAACCGGCCGAGGTTCGAGTTCGACCGGGTTCGACTTTTTCGAACTTTTAGTGAAACATTCGACGAACCTTTTATTGAGATGCAATAAAACTTTGGTTGGGGCTAGTTGGTTCATATCGATTAAAAGGTTAAAAGGCGCGAACAAACAGGACGAAAAAGACACACGTACGACACGGACAGGCGCCTGTCCGTGTCGTGCGTGTGTCTTTTTCGTCCTGTTTGTTCGCGCCTTTTAACCTTTTAATCGATATGAACCAACTAGCCCCAACCAAAGTTTTATTGCATCACGTTTCTTCTACTCTGGGCTCTTTCCTATTTCATCACGTCAAGCAAGATCCAGCCATCACCTGTGTTAACCTAATCGCCATTTCTACATGCCAGTCCCGTTTCCTAACGCATTGCATTAAAACGAAGTTTGTGCCTCGGGAGGTGCGCGCCCTTTTCGGATTGGTGGAGCCATCATGGGGTCATGCCAGAAGAGTGTGCAAGATTGTGAAGTCGGAGCATTGGCGACAGGTCCGAATGTATCAGGACTGGTTGCAGGTTTTGGTTCACGAGGGGAGTGAACCTTGCTCCGCAGACCGTCGGCTTGCTGGGTACAGGAGGTTGGCGGCCCAGTCGACAGACTTTTTGTGGCAGCGCGTACGCATGAACCTTCCGCCCAAGAAGAAAAGTGCGGCCACTTGTGCGAACAACGTCACTGTACTGGGCGATGTCTCCTTGCCAGGCGATGTACGGATGACTCTGAAAATGGCGACTGTCCGTGTCGTACGTGTGTCTTTTTCGTCCTGTTTGTTCGCGTCTTTAACCTTTTAATCTTTTATTGAGGTTCGACTCATGTGTGCATGCGCGACAGGCTGGCCACTTGGCTTCGGATTGGATGGTGATGGCTAAGGGATGAATTAAGGGCAACGCTGATTGGTTATTTCAGTTAATACAGTACAAAAAATTAAGTTATTAACTTTTCAGTAATTAGTTTCATTTAATTGCAGCTGTTCACAAAATTAAAATAACGCTTTCCGAAAAAAAAACAATTCTCCAAACCTAGAGATGTTTGAATCAAGGTCTGGCCACAGCGTCCACAAAGTCGAACCGGTCGAATTTTGGTCAAAAGTTCGAAGGTTCGTCGAACCGTTTCGACTCAGTCGAACCCCGAAAGTGCGACGTAAAAATCCGGTTCGACAAAAGTGCGCGACGCCCCTAGCCACAACATCTCGGCTGTGTTCAAAATCTTACTCAAATGAATCTGAGTTGCTCCGCCGGATCGTATCACGTAACACAACACAGATTGCAAAACGCTGGACGCGAGTAGGTTTTAGAACGCCAAGGTACAAAACTCTTACCCTGGAGTAAGGTCGAGTAAATTTTGGAACACGGCCCTCTTTTCACATTCGCTCGTCCAGGATGGGTGGACAAATAGTAGTGGATCTATTCTTCGTTTTAGGTGGTAGGTTGCGCCATCTTGCGAAAGAGGTTTACAGCCCGTTCGCGAAAGAGGCTACCCAGTGTTGTCTGTGCCTCAAGTCGTACAATGTCATTGTTGCTCGCACGTTTCAGTGGAAATATAGCGGTTACAAAATGGCGTCGGGAGAGGATATGGGAGAGGGGAACCGGCACTTGGCACCACCCTTAGCGAAGCGGGACATGAAGGCACCCTAGTCAGAGTCAGTGGCGTCACAAGGGGGAGGGGGTGGGGGGGGGGGGGGGCGGACCGCCCCGGGTGCAGCGCTCAGGGAGGTGTCGCGGCGGGCCACGAGAGCGGGGGGGGGGGGGGGGGGGCGTCGCGGCGAGCCACGCGAGAGCGGGGGGGGGGGCGCCGCGGGCTGCCGCTCCGGGTGTCGCTAACCCTCGTGACGCCACTGGTCAGAGTTACCGCAACTAACCTCAAAGCTGCTTTTGTACGAATGCTTAGTGACTCGTTAATCTTTTATAATCTTGTAGAGGGACAATAGCGACGTCTGGAACGCACAAAATAGAGCCTTGGGGTGAGGGGAGTACCTCCTTTCCCTCTTGTCTCGTGGTGGCCGGAGGCGAAGCAGTTTCGTCTCTACTTGTCAAGGTTCCTAGACTGCAATTACAAACGAGGCGTTACCGACATTCACCAGGCTCTCTTTGCTAACGGTTTGATTCGCTTTAAAATTCTTTTTGGTGTCTTCTTCAACAAGAGATTGGTGGGTATAATGTGATATTGCTCTCTTGAACAAGAATAGACAAAAAATAAGCCCCGAAGTTTCGTTGTATTATTCCTTTAAGTTGGACACACCAGTGTTGGGGCGGCCTTCGGCATAGACCCGGCTTCAATATCACGCTTTGCGCTGCTAGCGATACTAACAGCGCAAATTTGGCTTCCGAATGGGAACCCACCAGTTATGTTGGCTTCGGCATTGTATACCAAGCTATTAACTCGACAGTGTTAGCTCACCATTAACTCGATAATCTCGCTCACGCGGAGCGCATGCACCTAGATTTGAGAGGAGTTTCAACTGCTTGATCGCGGTCACATGGTTTAGGGGCAGCGTTTGCAAAGCGTCCTGCGAGGAAGTACCAGAAGCGTTGATCGTCTGCAATCCCCTCTGCCTTTCCGCCTGCTTTTCTCCTAGCTACGCGAAAATGCAACGCATGCGCACTTGCGACCAATCTCCGCCGTTAAATTGCAATGGTTTGAGGGGGACCGTCTCTTCGATCTAAGCTATCTACCCGGGTCCGTTCTCTAGACTGAAAAAGAAAAACCCGTTAGCATTTCTACGCGTGTGAAAAGCAAAACAGCACTCGTCGAATGAAGCTTCCTGGTATTTTTGTTCCCGAAACTTAAGACAAGCACACAAACAGTTTTTTTTTTTTTCTTCTTATGTTTTAATAAGCTCCCCAAACGTTTAATTACAGCAGCGTGACTTGATAATAGGTCTGCATAGCTGCACTGCATGGTTCTCTATTGAGGGTTGTTATTTGGTTGCTTCAGCTCAGTGGCGTAGCCATGAATTTATTTCATGACTTTGCGACACGATGCTTGTGAAGCAAGAGGAAGGGCCGGGGGGGGCGGGGCAAAATGCATGTGCATGTTATAGGGTCGGCTGGATTTCGGGGGTCAGGAGAGGGGGCTGACGCCTCCTAAGTCCCTCCCCTGGTTAGTCCACTGTATCAGGAGTCTTCTCAGTTGGTGCCGGCGTCTCCTCAATTGGTTCCGCCGACTGCTCAGTTGGCTCAGGCGACTCCTCCTCAGTTGGCTTTACCAAAGGCATTCCCGTTTTCGTAAAGCAAAAGCCCTTTATGCACCTTCCCCAGAAGTTGTTGAACTGAAACAATCGCAAAAGTAAAAGTAAGTTGTCAAGTTACTAACGTTTCTCTCTCGCGTCTCTATAAGTCACTGTGAGCCCAGGAAACGCTCTGCATGGCGAGGCCTAAGCATTTTATTATCGCCCTACAGGCACTACAATTACGGCCGTAGTCGAATGGAGCGATGAGGAACGACTCGGGAAGCAAGGCACATGATAATTCTAGGTCACGCCGTACGTTGCTTACCGCCGAATTCAGAAACCTCACTCAAACTACACTCACACTTAAGGGCCGCTCCACTTCCTCGAGGAAGGCGCGAGGGCCGGCGCTGGCCAATCGCGAGGACGGACCCGCCGTCGCGATTGGCCAGCGCCGGCCCTCGCGCCTTCCTCGAGGAAGTGGAGGGGCCCTTAAGTGTGAGTGTAGTTTGAGTGAGGTTTCTGAATTCGGCGGTTAGTGTATCCGAGATCATAGCAGTTGGGAACTCGGCCACCGGTTACTTTAATCTTAAACGGGATCTCCTAGTCTAAAAGGTTGAAACTAGCCTCTTGGGGGGCGTTGCTCTACTCCGAGTCGATTATTACCGAGGTAAACAGCCCCTGAGGCACCGGAACTAATGTAGCGTAGTCAGCCCCTACAACGAGTAATTGACGCCAGTAACGTATTTACGCGAACATGCTTCGACATTTTTGTGGCCGTACTCCGTGCCGTTGGACGTAGACTGGGTGACGTCCCGTGGCGCAAATGTTTTCGCTAAATTTGGCTGCAAAAATTCACATCACGTAAACATACGTCACGCGACTTAACGTCATGTGACGTGGAAGACCCCACGTCAAGCTGTCGTCGCGGTGGGACGTAATAGTAAAGGCCCGTTCACACTCTTGCGACCTCTTAAAACTTGGTTCCTTATAACTTCTTACAACCAGAGAAAACCAGAGGACACACTGGCGCCATCTATTGGGTAGCCGTGTAAACTTGGCGGTCCGGCATATTTTCTATTTCTCTCGCGCATTATCCTTTCTTTCTTGGCTCGAAAAACTTTTCTCCACGTTATAAACGAACCTTTCTCATAGGCATCACGCACATTTGACCTCGGAAATCCCGCGAAACCTTCGCTCTTGTGAAATGCAGTTCCAGGGTCACCGCATAGATGGCGCCAGCGTATTCTCTCGTCCTAAGAAATTTTAAGAAGTTTTAGCAGATCTCGTCTCTCTCGGTCGTACTCGGTTGCAAGAGTGTGAACGGGCCTTAAGACGTTGTGTCACGTAAAGTGTCCCGCTAAATTTAGCGGCGAAATTGATAGTACTTGATAATATAGGCACCTGGCCTGACTTCAAGAGACGTGGTCACGTGACATGACGTCATGGTGCCAACCGTGTGTCACATTATGCGTGATGTCAAGTGACGTCGATTGCCCCGCTAAATTCAGCGGTAACATGAAAGGGCGGACAAACGGACATTTTTATGGAGTAGGTTGTTTCGTTAAAAATCATACCACGGCTTAAAAAGAAAAAAGGAACTTATTAAAGCTAGCATTTTAGGCTATATTTTCTCGACCTGCTTGCATTTCTGTACGTGCCTAAATTTTGAAAGTATAGTGTAGAAAAATAGCTATGGCATCCAAAAACCTTCGCACTAATTTTTCCACGGTAAAATTTTTGACTCGTCACTTTCTCGTCCCAACATATATATATATATATATTTTTTTTTCAATCTTAGTGACTTATCGAGCAATGCGAAAGATTTTCGCATGAAGTTTAGTAGGACGCACTTCTTCCATCAATATTTGTTCTGGAACCACTCATATTTATAAAAAAAATGTTTTCTTTCTCCACCCAATCAAATTATTTTGTAATATCTGAGAACTAGTCAGAAGACAATTGATATAAGGCTGCTTGGCTATAGACACTTATAAAGTGAACTAGAGAAGGGCTCAGTGAGCGCTCACGGCTGCAACAGTTCGTGTCAACGGCACTAGAGGGCACCACAAAAGCATAGGTTAAGCCGGCCTAATGAAGTGGGTGGAAAGGGCGGCTATCGTTGCATTTTCTGCGCTAGTGGCGTGGCCGTCGGTGTGGTCGTCGTCGGTATTGTCGTGGATTCGACATTGGACTTCATTCGACATAAGCGACAGAAAACACGGAGGAAAAGAACTGAACGAGAATCAGTTCACGCTGCAAAAACCATCGAGCCAAACTTACTGGCCAAGCTTCTCACTGCTATAACATGGGCTCGCGGATCCTCCAGCCCACGCTACCGCAGTGCTGCCGCGTACATCCGGAAGGCCTTTCCACTCTCGCCGCTTCACGGTAAAGCATGGAGCGCGTCGACGCCTGATCTCACTACCACTTCTCAATACCTGTTTTCACCTCAAGAACCGAAGCAAAAACAAGTCCGGCTCCTCGCGAAACATTACTGATTTCCCCCCTTTATGTGGATAATGAAGACATATGTAGATGAATTTTAGATTAAATATATGTTATCTTATCAAGACGTGCACGTTCCAAACGCTAAAAGAGTCGCTTTTTCCTCCGACAACCGAATCTCGTAAGAACTATTTCGCGCCGCGTAGGAACAATGCGCAAAACGTACTTTTTTCTTGAGGGGAAAACAGATATTTCATCACTGACAAGGTGAGAAAGGCAGAGAGGGCGAGGCGCTTCGGTTTGCTTGACTTTAGCGCCAGCTTTCCACCTTTGCGACAATGCTTCGGCGTCTCGTGGAACTCGAGCGTGCGCAAGCGTCGTCAGAAGCACCACGGAAAGCATGGAGCGCGTACAGGAGGCAGAGAGTTCGAACGACACGCGCTGCCTTTCTCATTCTTTCAGTGACCGTAGAAGGGGATGCCGCACTCGCAACGGGTTAGAAAACCAGTACTACAATACCAGTGCGTTTGATGAACGTGGCCTGTTCAATGCTCTTACCGTACAAAGCGTGCCGTCGGGTTCTTCCGCATAAGCCCCCTTGATGTTTCTGCACGGATACTGGCAGTAAACGTCGGCCTGAAAATAAATTTCAATGCATACAGCGTAATTAGACTACAGTCAATATATACTTCTTTCACATACGAATAGATGAAAAGGAGAAACCTGAAGTGTTTACGCGTCAGATATTCACGTACGCAATTGTCTTCTAAAGGGGAATTGAATTAACGAAACGCGACTTGCAGTCGTTCAAACGCGGTTAAAGAGCCTCAATATTTTTCTTTACTTTTATATTTTCGTGTTTCTGTTAGCACGCGGTTCTAGTTTTTTTTTTTTTTTATCAATATCTGGGGGCTGATGAGAATTACTTGCACCAGTGATCGGCATTCACACCCTTGCATCATTCATACGCTGCAGAAGACTGTACCATTTTAACAGGAGAACGTCGTTGAGGAGCGAGAAAATCAGAGGAAAAAAAACTTGTCTGCTTCCTTCCATGCTTTCATGATAAAATAATAAAAAATACTACAAATAATGAAATACTTTTCAACACGTTCACATTTAGTCTATCAAATTAATGTTTTATTTTTAACTGGGTTCGTTAATTCTCAACAATACTTCTAGTTGGGGCGTCACTAGTGCCAATATATTATTTTATAAAAAAATAGCAAGATTGAGTGAGCAGTCTTAATTTAAATAGTTTTGAGCATTCAACTAAAACGTAATCTACACGAGACGAAATGGAGAAAAAAAATGTACTCACAAACGGTGGCTTTGGAAACAGTCTTTCGCATTTTGGGACTATGTAAGGGTCTCTGGCCTTTAGCGCCACTGGGGTATCGATATTGCCACTGTCATTGCCTGAACACGAAGCAAAAAAGTGCTGATGATAAAGCTCAAAATTTGTCAAGAAATATCCGAGGGTAAGTGACCTCAAACGGCACTTCCTTGCATTAAGTGTTACTCTCACTTGACTACATTGGCCATATTTAATCACTTTATTTCTTGTAAGCTGATACGTATGTACGGTGTCCAAAATCTTGACGCTAATTCTAAAATTGGTCCGGAATAACGGTACTGCACGCGAGCTCAAATTTGGATGAAAAGTCTTTTGTAGTGGTGCATTTTACATTTTCAAGTTTCAAGGTGTCGCCTTCTTCACGAGAAAGAAAAAAATATCAATAAACTTACAGGGGTCAACGGCGGAGGTAAATACAAACCACTTAGTGATAATTCAGAGTGCCTCAATGTTGCTTGCCGGCTGCGCCTTGCTAGACTAGAGACATGACATTCTTTGAAAGGGCGAGTGCCGACTTTTCTTGTTTTCCCCTTCTCGCTCCCTCCCGGCCGCCCGCGCTACTTTGCCGACCCGATCGGCTGCCGATGCATGCGTGCGGTCGCTGAATTGGCTGTTATTTTGCAAATGCCAGGCTGCTGCGTGCCGCAGTGCTCGAATCACTCGAGAAATGTGTGGAAGGTGTACGGCGTCCCAACAAACGCCAAAGGGAGGCATCAGTGGCTCGCACAGATAAAGCGCGACGACTGGGAGTCGCCCCCGTTCGTCGTCTGTGTGCAGCCCAGCGTGGGCACCAAGTTTGTTTTCTCGCAATCACCGTTTCTTTTGCCGCACAATTGATTGCTTCTTCGGCTTGGTACTGCAGTGAAGCGCCGCAAACACCTTTCGCTGATCGTGGTCGAGGGGCGGCGAAAAGCCCCGACTGTGGAAAGTTCTTTGTTTTTCTATAGGAAACTGTGTCCTGGGCAATATTTTTCAGGCGTCGCAAAGAGCTTAAATTGGTTGCAGATAGCATTGACCTTAAGCACAGTTGACGGATGTTGCGCTATAATTATGAAGATTTGGTCAACCCTGGCAGAATAACTGCATTGGCTTTCTCAAAACTACCCCACGAGCTTCTTCGCACTAAACAAAATTTTTACCATGGCAGTGGAAAAAAAAAAGGAGATTGTGAAATGAAGTTGTCACCGCCCTTGTTGCTCCACTCGACGTCCGCGACGTAAGTTTTCGCCAACTCCGACACCGAAATTTTAGCCATTGTGATGAACCTAAGTCGAACGCCACGTTCGATGTAATCGAACGTGGGGTTCGACAAAAAAAAAAGACAGCAAAATTGTCTTTTTGCCTCGCTTAACAGCCTTGGTCTCGTCCCTGAACGTTGAGTTGCTTGCGCATCAAAAAACGCAGGCCAACACTACAACGAGCATAAAATTAAAGGTTCAGAAACAAATTTGGTACAACTTCCCAACAAAACTATTAGGGTCCAGTTCAATATTTGCAAATGGCTTCGCGCCGCGCGGTAACGTTCGCATGTTTCTTCGCGTCGTCATCGATTGTTTTTGTCAGAAACTATGTCTCAAGTAGAAAATAAAAATAAGAAATAATTGTGAACCCTCTTTACGTTTGCGGTCACGTCTCGCGCGAACCGAAGGTTTTATCGCTGCATCCGCAGGGAATGCAGCAAAGCCTTGACATCGTATCTCTCGCACGAAGCGCGTTCGCTTGTTTACATGGGGTCTTTGCCGGTCAGGTCACTGGTTTCGTTTTCCCACCCCTACCAACATGGCGGACGTAGTTCTCGGCGCGCTACTAGATGGCGCTCTACATTTCGCATAGGGTCTATTGCTTGAGAATTTTCCACTCATTTTTTTTTTTGTTTATTTAATTCATGCGAGCTGAAGAGGCAAACAGAAAATCGCATCTACCTCTACCACTTATCTGAATTCTATTGTCTAAAAACGCGGTTGAAATAAGGAAGTTTCAGAAAGAAAGGTTATACAACAATTTTACGTACATTCAATATGTTACCGTGGCTTTCCTTTTTTTTTTTTCCTTTGTACATATATTTATTTTTTACTCCACAACTTGGAAGCTATATTCGTGATTATTGTCCGCTATTGCTGCCACTTAACTTCACCATGCCGACCGCTATAGAGTTTTGGGATGGTACTTAACATAGATGGAATCATTGCAACACCATAAAGCAATCGCCACACCATTTCATTTTTAATGTATTAAGAAATATTAAAATAAATGTGAGCAGCTAAGTCGTATTTGCCGGTGCTCAAGTTATTTACTCTATTTTTTAGTTGTAATTTATCGCATCGCTTTTTCGTTCTTCGATATTAGTAGAATTGTATCAGGCTACAGCTTCGAGACTCCACACTTACCGAAAGAAACGTCCACCAGGACGAGACACAGGGAAAGGAGGAGCGCAAGAGTTGCTTTCATGGCTGCCTTGTCACCTCAGCTGTTGCCGTACACCACTAGGACTTCATTTATAGTGGGTGACAAATGCGTCACGACTTTTTGTAAAATGTCGGAGTGTCAGCATTACCCCGACATTCATTTTTTTCGTATTGTTTAGTTTTTTCTCGCTTTTTAGCATATTTTATTTTATATGCAAAGATAGCCACCACTGGAAGCTGCAGTTAATATTTTTGCGGAAGCATATCATGCGTCAAGAGTGTTGTCAGATGCACATCTTGTCAACGCAACATGATAGATTGCAATATAGAAGCCCAGGCAGATGTTTGCCGAACTGTTTAATGTTCAATATAGAATCCCTTTACGAAATAAGAGTACCTTTAAAATTTCCCAAAGTAAAACAAAAATACGTTGCCTCGTGTCCTCCTGTGAACAATGAAGGTGCGCTGATTTTTACAGAATTGTTCATCCGCACATTCGTGGCATTGATTTTTGTCAGGCACTCTGATTGCTTTTCAGCTTTATGTTATCTTGTTCAAAATTCGTGACTATAAAAAAAAAACATGCTTTGGATTTTAAATGTCGCATAATATGGTAGAGAAAAAAAACGTACAAATATGTTCAGTTAAATTAACGCGGCACAATGTATGCGTTAGCCTTATTTTACAAACATTACTCTAATAATAAAATATATGCGTAAAGTATATACATTTTACTGCGCTGTCAAAAAGTACGTCTTCTTTGTAATTAATTTTACACAAAAACACAATTCAAGAACGCATGAAAATGCAGATTGATATTAATTGATTTTTTTTTTTTTTTAAGTAAGGCACGATACTTTATTATATATAGACAAGCACCCATAAAAGGTTTTAGTCCAAGCCCACAATCCCGTCTCTTAGGATCGGGACTTCCTGTGATTTCCGGGAAACACATGCTCCGTTTTATCATAAGCAAAGGCGTGTGTTCAAGAAAAACCATCACTTCACCTTACAATGTCTAAGAAACCGAGTTGTCCTCTGCTGTGAAATCAGATTTAACGGATACTTATGGTTACGTTCCTTATATGGCACGCCTTTCCATCTTTAGACGATGGCGAAAAATAGAAGCAAAACCGCCGCTTGAACTCGCGATTCCGAAGTTCATTAACATAACACTTCGCAAATGAACAAGCACATATACGAAATTGCATCATTGCTAGGTGCGTACACATCACTGACGAAACAAAGAGCATGTCTCTTTGGGGGAGTCACTTGTTCTGGTGTCAGAGGGGAATCAAATTGGTTGAAGTGCACTGCAACAACGTGTGCTGTGACATATCTCATCACCATAACCAAGTTTAATAATCTCGTCTGTCAAGCTGGTGACATTATTTTCTAGGCGCAAAGGTGAACCTCGAGCTATAAATCACTTGTTTTCCTACAAGGCGGATTCTGTCAGCACGACCTACGTAGAGAGGCCTCTGCACTATTTCTTTTACGACACCTGCCTCCGTCGAAAGTGAGGGACAAATAAGACGAGAGCCCAGCGTCAGCGTTCAGCTGGGACTCAGGCTTAGTTATTGAAGAACTGATTGAAGACACGCTATAGACCAAACGCCGATACAACACGTTTGGCCAAATTGGGGTAGATGACGTAGCAAGCATATAGTGTTCAGGATTCCTGTTTTCTAAGTGGTGCTTGTTGTGCCTTTCACGCTTGGCTTTCAGGGCCTCGCTACATACCACAATTCTCAACTCCTTCTTAGACTGTTGTGTCCACAAAAACATGTTAGGAAACTTCCCAACCCTCTTCTGATATTTTTTGCGTGAATAGCGCTCATCGGGTGCTTGATCTCGAAACGAAGCATGGTTGTCAAGTTGAATCTTTTTTTTCTCCTACTGCTCTTCCACATCTTCCTCCCTCCCCCCGTGTGAGATCGCCAATGCTACCCAAATATCAATATTTGTCCCATACAGCTCAGACTATAGACAACCCAGACTGGTATATATTGGCGCTCACCAAGAATTTGTTTAGGAGACTGCTTTAAAATTTAGATGGCATATGTGCCTCCCGATGTAAAACAAATTGTAATGCATTTGATGCTATTCAGCCCTCTCAAAAATTTTAGGCTTATTTTTTTTTTTTTTTTGTATTCGCAAGTGTTTGTTAAAGCGCCATCTTCCGGAGCTCATGGTGTGAGAATTTCAGCAATAATCCAAAACTAATATACAGCTCATAAAGGTCTATTGACTAGCAAAATAAAAAAAGCAGACGATGTAAGTTCATTTTACCCACAGTCCATATTGAGAACTTGTATGGCGCAATCCTTCGAGTGTCAGGTTTACTTCACTCTCACCTGCAAAGCAATACTGTTTTTAGGTAGCTGTGTTGGTTAGCTGGGATTAAATTGGACAAGTCGTCTTCCTGTTTGGCCAGGAAGTAAAATCAGCAACCTTTCAAGAAACGGCAGTACTACATTCTGGGCCGTACGGTACGACGGTTATAAAAGTGTTCGTGATACGACAGAATAAGTGTGGAATTCATGTGCGTATCGATTAAATAATTTGCATAAAAAATGTGTATTGTAGCTAGTCCAAACTTGCTGGCCGTAGCAAATACTACTTTTTGTTTCCTAATTACAAACCAAAATGAAAAGATCACATTCTTAAAATAGCCGAGTTTAAAAAGAAAGCGTGATTCTGCAAATTATTTTTTGTCATAAACATTACAAAAATGAAATAACTTGCTTCTCGATAATGTTTTTGTCGAAAACGTAGATTTGTTTTTATTGTTGTTTGAAAAATGACTGATGCCAAGAAGAGCATCACAACAAAATCTAAAAGAAATAAATCGTATTTTGGTATATTTTCAGCGTACGTTTTCAAAACTTAAGCGGAAAAAAAACTGCACAATCATAGGAACAATTTTTCAAATGTCTACTTGAACGACGCTGATGGCCCGCAAAAGAAACACTACAAAGTAACAACTCAGCTAAAACTTTGAAATCTGCAAGATCGCCCCAAGAAAGATATTTGATATTCTAATTTAAAATCTAATGCAGTAGTGAGTACTCAAAAAATGGCTTCAAAACTGAAGGAGCTTTTTATTCTTGGGGTATATTTTTGTTTTATGTTAATTTCAGGCGTAAGTAGATAATATGCTTTATTCTACAGCCTGGTAGTAGTTCTGTAGAGGGGCACCTTTTCCGGAACAGTCAAACTACATACTTGATAGTTCATATAAACTTCAGCAATTTCACTAATTATACACGAGCTCCCAGAGTTCTGCAGCATGTGCTTTTCTTGCACAACCAAAAATGCGTCAAACAAAAAAAAAGTACGGTGATGCGACGAACAGAAACCACAATAAAACAAACACTCAAGGCGTTTGGAAGTTTTTACTGTCAGCAGCCTAGAAAAAAAAAACGAACAACGAGAACGTCTGTTCTTTCTCTTGTTCTTTGTGAACGCGCTCTGTTTTCTGGTGTAAATGAAGGATGTGTGAACGTGACACACTAAAAGGTCACTTAGGAATGCGCCTGGTGAGGATTTCAACTGGCGACACATTGCTTCGCAAGAACGAGGAATCGTACAACTCCTGACATTTATTCTTCTCTCTAAAGTTTACACACTTAATCTATTACCACAACTACCCGACGTTTCAGCAAACCAGATGAAATTCAACGTCTCAGATGTGAAGCTGTCTAACGAGTGTCTTACGTTGCGAACTGAAATATAAACAAAATCTGATGTTGTGTGGTGATGCGTAGTTTTGTGAATGTTTAGTTCATATAAATGACGTTATTCCCAAATAACCAAGATACTATGTCTGCCGGTGTTAAGAACGTTTGCAGAGACGTGTTTTGTTTGAAGGAACAAATACACAATGCATTGATGGAAGAGTTTGACCGCATGACATTTGCAAACAAAAGTTTCATATCGTTAATATCTAGAGGCGATTGATCGATAGACCTTAGGATTAGTCCATAACTGCTTTAAAGGGCCACTGACAAGAAAAAAGAAACTTTTTTCTTCAAACAGTCTAGTTGGGACACGCGAGTCAAAAACAAATACGCGGAAAAAAAATGTTTAGAGCAATATTGACGGCGCGAGACGCGATTTCGTTGGCAGTCACCTCCTTTCGATTTGTTTTATCTCACAACATTTCGGGCGCGTCAAGGAGAGGCGGTTCGGCTTGGCCATCACGTTGAGGTGGAGAGAGTGTATGACCATCTTGTTGAGGGGGAAAGAGGTATGACCCTTCTGTGACGTCACTGACTTGGCGCTCAGAATATAAATCTCGCGCCGTCAATATTGCTCTAATTTTTTTCTTGTGCGTAAAACTTTTTTTGACACGCGTGTACCAACCAGACTGAAAAAAAAAAAGACATATTTTTTTTCTTTTCAGGGGCTCTTTAATCGCGATTATTTATTTTGAACAGCTAATCAGAATGGTTCTGGGCTAAATATTTCGAGGAGAATGTTATATCGCCTGCCTTACTTCTTTATACGCATTTATATTTTTTAAGAGGCAGCACTGTTGCCTAATAATGCTTAAGTTCTAAACCGTGGTATAGAACTTTTAGCATTACTTCTGATTGTCATCCGACTGTTCATATAGTTTTAATAATAATGTAAAAATATTTCACCTTTAAAATGGCTTGTTTGCGTTTTCGTTTTGTGGTCGGTGAAGAGTCATAATTCAAAAAGGCTTAGGACATGTTTTGTCATTGATGACATAAAAAAAAGGAAAAATAAAATGTGCAGTTCGAAGCTTTTTTGCATAGTGTGTTTAGGTCGATGCAAGCGGTTAATCGATTAATTATTTGAACAAAGGGTAGCGATAAATCGAGTTAAAATGTAAGTCGATGTCCAGCCCTTCAAATACCAAATTTGTTAACACTGGTGTATGCAAATGTAATATATATCTTTAGAATTGCCTCGTCGTTAATTGTCTTTGATTAATGCCTCGGTGCAATTACCATTTTTTAATTGTTAATATTTGTCTATTTTCTCTGCTGCTGCAGAAGCAAAGGACATCAGAAGATGAACGGGATTCCTTGTACTTAGCATATTGAGAAAGAGGGATGGAGATTTTTTTATTTTTTTTTTTAATATGAGCAGTAGAGAGGAAAAGGTCAGGCAACATAGTCATCTTGTCAGACCTTCTTGTCTGACACAAAGCTGACATCTCGTCTCATCGCGCAGGTTACCAGAACTGTACGCCATTTGGTTGTCCGTCGCGCATGCTCCAATTTTTATACTTAGGGTTCAAGATATGGCAGAAATATCACGAAGCGCAACTTTTTATTGCTTAGTGCGCGAAAACGTACCTGCTAAGCCGGAATGCAGAACCGCGGCGTATGTCATATGTACGCAGTGAAAGCAGGTTCAGTCCGAAGCAATTCAAGCTAATACAGCCGTGTGTTAGCGGAAGGCGGGAGACTGTCACATACCCCGTGTCCGAAATAGCGGCCAGGCTCTTTAAATCGACCGCAAAAAACGCTTTCTTAACCTATCGCGTTCTCATTTTGTACAGCGTTGGCCACAGGTGGTGCATTTTTTCTAGAAAATTTGCAAAGAGCGACTTTACCTGAGGAAAGAGTAAAAAAAGGAATAGGCTTAACTCCGATGGAAACGCAGCGAAGCCACCGGTCTTCAAACCATAGGGCGCCCTAGGGTTTGAAGACCGGTGGCTTCCTATGGTTTGAAGACCGGTGACGGAAGATCACAATGCCGAAACATCAAATTGCTGGTTTTATACTGGTATCGCCTAGCCAGGCTAGGAGATATATTTCCTTTTCAATGGAATCAAGGTTAGGGCAGAGGTTATCCCCGAATATAATATATATATATATATATATATATATATATATATATATATAGATACACCTGATGAAGAGCGGTCCCCGCTCGAAACGTTGTAATAAACTTCGAATTAGTAACTCCAACAGTACGCATCTTTGACTTATTAACTTTTCCCGGTCTATTGTTTTTATATTTACCTTTCTTCACCTATATATATATATATATATATATATATTTCTACATGTCTGCCGCATGTACAGTGCACCCCAAACTTAACGCCGCCGCTCGTGCGCACGACTTTCGCGGAGCCGCGCTGTTCTAGCGGCAGAAGTTTCAACTTGTCGGTTACGTGAAGGCCCTTCCCAATCTCCGGACCTTGGGAAGGAGAAGTAGTAGGGCCGCCGCTAAGGGCGCCTAACTTTGCGAATCAAAAACTCATATCGTCAGAATCGCTTTTTTTGCGTTTAGTTTGCACCTTTACGATTGATAGCAAAGAAAGTTTGATAATGCATCGTAGAGGAGAAAGCTTGAAGGCGCCGCTAAAATGCAGACAAAACGCAAAAAAAAACAAAAAAAAACGATTTTGACGATATGAGTCTGATTCGCAGAGTCAGGGGCCCTTAGCGGCGGCCCTGCTACCTCCCCTTCCCCCGGTCTGGAGATTGGGAATGGCCTTCATGTGACCGAGCAGTTGAAATGGCTGCCGCCAGGATAGCGCCGCTCCGCGAAAGTTGGGCGTTCGAGTGGCGGCGTTAAGTTTGGGCGCACTGTACCTCTTTTCTACAACCTTCACGAAGTAAAGGCGGTCTATGCGGCATCGCACAATTCTACAATAAAAGAGTGTATGTTGCTCATAATAAGGGTTCTGAAATGGTGTAGCGATGGGTGAAGCGTTCCAGAGCACAGATAATTTAAATACGCTCTCACACTTCTACACACTCTGCAGACGTTGGCTGATGCGTGTTTGTTCTTTGTATTCGATCTGGTCACATTCCTCATACAAAAGCTGCCTGCAAGCATGTCCCAAGCATACATACGAATAAAGCAAAAAGGCTTCTAAGATGCTTGACGCGTGTCCTCAGAGAATTCTATCGTATCTGCAGCAAACACCATGTACTTTTTTATGTACGGGCAGTGTGACTGCGGTTTAAGTATCTACAATGCTTTAGTGTCCCAACGCAGCACGTGGAGCCTTTGAATAAAAACCCCGAAACCTTCGCAGAGGTGGCCAGCTCGGAAGCTGGATAGAAAGACGGCTGTGACTGCAGAGAGGCAGGCACTGCAGCTTCCGAGAACGGAACGGCCTGAGGCGCTTTGGCTTCGGATCCCGGGGGAAGTAGACCCGGACCCTTCCAGCTACAGCCGGTGGGATGATACGACTGATACGGACCGGGGCCGTAGTAACCCCGGTCAAAGAAGCACTCCTCGAAACGAAGCCCGAAGAGGGTCGCGGCACATGACGTAACCGGAAGGTCTCGAGGCTCTAACTGCCCACTTCCTGCAGCTTCTTTGAGAACTCCGGACACTACAAGGGCACCGGAACGCCGGGTTGGGCCCAGCTGCCCCAATATATGAAAAAAAAAAACGATCCGCCTGTACTTACTCTATGGCACGTCAACAGAACGTAAAAGGGTCTTGGACTCGCTTCTCGTGTTCTATAAAGAATTTTTGTTATGCTACATCGTAAGATTGGCTTTATTCGGCAACATAGATCCCATGGTTGTGTGGTGCCTGCCACCTTTCGCTCCGCGAGTGATCAATCGTCCGAATCATTGTACACGTTCCTTCAAAAGAGGCGTGAAAGCTCGTTCCTCGTTCCTACTCAATCATGAAACAAGTTTCAGCGGCTCGAAAGGAAGGCGCTCCCGTTACCTTTCTAACTTCGTAACAAGTCGTTACTTTAACGTTACCTTTGCGTATTATAATGAAATATTGTGCTTGGATAATTTGTAGATAACTAACGCGAGCGAGGAAAAATATCCGCATCAAACTGCCTGTCGTACCTCCGCGATCACTTTTGTTCCAGTTCTTTGTTTTCGGCTATCTCGCGGACAACTCCCCATCCCTTGCGGTCGGAGGTTGAAATAGTCGATAATAAGAAAAACTAAAGACCTACTGAATTCTGGAAAAAAAAAAATTGCAGTTATATAGACAAGAAGCAAGAAGAAAAAAAAGAATGCCGTTCCTTCTGCCGTTTCCTCTAAAACATAACGAGCTACCGCTTCAGTTTCACCAATGCAAGATGGAATGACGGCGTTCCTTCATTCATTCTAAAATGATGTCGTTCTTGGAACGTCGCTCCTTGGAAAATTCAGTGCAAAAGCGAAATGAAAAATCACATGGTCGTGACTTAGTATTTCACCGGATGCATGACTCGATCCTTCCACCGTGCTTTTTAAGCATACAATGAAACCACGACGGATTGACTGCTGACGAGGGCATATCCCGTACGAAAATGTCATATGTGGCCCTAATATATTTTATATATGGCCACATATGATAATAGAAGGAGTCTGATATGGCCATATTCCACCTAATATGGGAGCAGATACGTCCAGACATCGCCATATAAGTGGGCAAATACTGCCATATATGGCCATATAAGTGCGTAAATACGGCCATATATCGCCATATACGCGTGCAGATACGACCACATATCGCCATATACGCGTGCAAATACGGCCATATATCGCCCGTTCACGACATATATGGGTAAACATATATCCCCTCATAATGATATACGGGCCCGTATTGGTCGTGCAAGCAAAAAGTCGTATGTACTCGGCAAGACACTAGTTGATTGACCTACATTGTCACGAATAACAATTGATGACGCGAAAATATCTGAGGAAACTAAACGTTTAATGAGACGAACTTGTGCCCAAAAATAAAAGCGAACAGAAGAAAACAGAGCGTCGCGGGCGTCGAAGTCGGCGTGGCAGCAGAGTCGAACGCTGAGGCGAAACTGACTTCGCTCTCCACGCGAAGCCCCTTATGTACACGCGTAGGCTTCTGGAATAATCGGCGTAGAAGGTTCGGCGTGTAGAACTTTCTAAACTCGAACAAGCAACACGGTTCTCGAATTTACCAGAACATTACATTAGATGTCAAAAAAGGCGTCCCCGCGGCCAGGAATCGAACCCTGGCTTTTCGCGTGGGAGGCAGTTGCTATGACCGTTAGGCCACGCGCGCTTTTTTTTTTTTTTTTTTCTTTATTGCCTGGTTTAAACAGAGCATGAAACACCAACACATACACTCAGAGCATTGCTAAAATCGCCGGCCACTCCTTGGCGGCGCGGGTGTATTAAAAAGGTCTTAAAGCAACCAGCTCGTCCAAAACAGGGAGCCATTCAGGCTGCTCCCTCTGCGCTTTGTACATCGCCCTTATATGCACAACACTCTCCACGAAGTACTCTAGGACTGGACGCGCATCCACGTCCGCGTGACGCACAGCCATCCGCGTTCGCCAAATACTATGGAGGCTCAAAACCATGAACATATCATAGGGCACGCTCCCGCTCTCGTCGACCGGAAGGAAACGAATGCCGCGGGGTGAAACCGGAAGATCCTTTTTTAAAGTGCGCTGAAGGATGTCCCAATGGAATATGGCATCCCAGCAGTCAAGGAATATATGTTCTACGGTTTCAGGCTTGCGGCATAACAGGCAATTGGTCGTCCAGGGAACAAAAAGACCCCTTTCCTGAAGCCAGGTTTTAACGGGTAGCGTGCCGCTATGTAGCTGGAAAAAAAAAAACTCTTTGCGGACGGCCGAATTGGCATTCTTTTGACCCTTTTCAGCACATCGCTACCAATGTCCGCACAGTACAATGAACGGTACAGAGGAACAGGCAAAACCGTGTCCACCAGGTCTCTGTACAAACGCTTTCGCGGCACCAAACTCAAATATTCTAAGGAAAAGCGCACCTTCAGAAATCTAAAAGCCAAAACTACTTCGCGCAGAAAACCTTGGATCCTCCCGCATTTCACATTGTCAGAAGACACAACAAATTCAGGCAATGCGCTACTCAACCTTACTTGCACAACATTGCGTAGGAATGGATTTCTCAGGTCACGCAAAAAAATAAATCTAGATACCACCTGCCGTAAGAACAAATGAACCAGGCCGAGACCACCACTTTTAACTGAACGAAACAGGTTTGTACGACTGGTGCGTTCCCACACCGAACCCCAAACAAAGACCGCAAACACTCTATGCATTTTCTGAACACCGGCTCTCGACATGCACAACACCTGCAGCACATACCATATTTTAGCCACGATAAACAAGTTACAGACCGTTGCGCGAGCAAACATCGAAAAACCGTGTCCCCCCCACTTAAGTGTCTTCGTTCGAGCCTGTTCCGCTTCGTCTATCCAATACTGTCTTGTGTCTTGGTAATGCTCGAGTGGCACCCCGAGATACTTAACAGGTGCACGAACCCACTGAACATTCTCAAAGACTGCTGGCTTGCTTTCCCAGTTACCGTGCCAAAATCCCAGGCACTTGCTCCAGTTAATGGTGCTTCCCGACAGCTTACAAAAACAAGCAGCTTCTTTGACAACCTCACGTACACTATCGGTGTCATCACAAAAAACGGCGATGTCATCCGCGTAAGAGAGAACCTTGACCTCACATGAGGTCAAGCGAAAGCCGCGTATTTTCTCGTTCTGAATAAGCTTTAAACAAAACGGTTCTAGGTACATTGCGAACAACAAGGGTGACAACGGACACCCTTGCCTGACCGAGGACCGGACTTTAAAACTTTCGGTTACATTTTTGTTGACAATAACACTAGTAGAACACTCCGCGTAAGCCATTTTAACACCTTCTAAAAGCACTGAACCAACATTGGCATGTTCTAAGATGCAAAAAAGAACCTCATGCGAGACACGGTCAAAAGCCTTTTCTAAGTCCAGCTGTAGCATAGCAACGCGGCCTTCAAGTGCGTCGCAACATTCTAGAATGCTTCTGGCCACGTGAATGTTGGTGGCTATCGTTCTTCCCTTGATGCCACATGTTTGATGGGGGCCTACAATTTTTGTTATTACAGCTTGCAGTCTCCTGGCCAAAACTTTCATAACAATTTTATAATCAACGTTAGTCAGGCTAATCGGTCGATAAGCCCCTACCGATAATAGTTTTGAAGGTTCATCAGTTTTGGGTATCAGGACAATATGCGACCGTCGAAAAGACGGGGGCATTTGCTTTACCGCGTAAGCTTCCGTGACTACACGGTGCAGAGCCTCGGCCACTTCACCTTTAAACGCCTTGTAGAAGGCCGCGCCTAGGCCATCAGGCCCAGGGTTAGGCCACGCGCGCGCTGCCTACTTGGCAAGCTGCGCGCGCGGCAATATTGCATGACTCTCATGCAATTGGTTAACTATTGTTAACATCCTTAAAGAGAAGTTGTTCCAGATATCTGGACCAATTAATCAATTCCCCATTTTGAAGATTAAAAGACAAATAAAATTTGGTTGTATGTTTGACGTTTGACAATATGACGAAGTGCATAAGATCGGAAAGCGAGTTAATCAGATAATAGATTTTAGACCGCAACTCTTAGGCACCCGCTTCCGCGTTAAGCCGTGTCGGCGTCGCCGTCGACATCGGTGTAACCGCCCAACTATATTTAGCGGGAAATTGAATTGGTATTTATGTCACGTGATGTCAATTTTCTCACTAAATCTAGCAGTGAAACTAGTTTTGTTCATGTTTCCCCACTAAATTTGGCGGGGAAACATGAACCGTTAGCTTACTGAAGGTGCAAGACGCTACTTCGTGATCGCGAAGCCTTTGCTTTTCGAACGGTTGTGAAGCCGTTGCGTCCGGCCTACCCTACGCAGCACCTTTCAAAAACCGTTCGCGCAGCATCGCAACCTTCCGTTTGCGAGCGTCGGTGACTCATCGTGTGTTGAAAGTCGGAAGCTGTGCTGTCCATGGTGTCTTTTATGTGTAACTCTTTCGTAAAAAAATAAGTTTAAAAACGCGAACCTAACAGTGTCACATTTTAAATTTATTGGTAAAAAATATATATATATTTATTCATCTATTTACTTGTAGACATCGTGCGCAAAAAATAGTCGCGCTTAGTGTTTCATTTTAAATTATAATGTGGGTTATACGGCGTAAATCACAGTATTTTCAAACTTGCATCATTTTGGGTCACTTTTGGGCTGGACAGCTTCTTTGGAAGTTCAAAAGCTGGACTTCATAGAGCTGTCCTGTTCATTCGTTATTGACAGCAGGTTAGACGCTTTGCGTGTTTTAGGCCAATCGTGTCTCCGGTTAGGGTCACGTGACTACAATATTGAAGCTGGTGATAATTCAGAACACGGCACCTGCCTGATGCCCAAGGCCACACATAGAATTCACTGCACTATCAACTTTGGGTACAGGTGACAAATCCTCTCGTTGTGGTCATTGTTGGGATGCCCCAACAATGCCTTTTGTGTGTGCATTCCCGTTTCGGCCTTTCCTTCTATCCTTTTCTCTCTCTGTCCCTAAGCTGAAGGCGTGGTAGAAGGTGCGCACTTGCCGAACCAATCAGCCGTAGACTTCTTATCGCTTGACACCGCTCTCTGTGCGCGGGAAATGGCAAAAGCGTAGTCGCGTCGTGTGACGGATGACGAATTCGCCGTTGGCAATCTCGGAATGCCTGCTGCCGGACCTAGTTTGGCGTGTGGTGCGCCCTGCGTGGCTGCTGTGAATTCTGCTTCTGTAGTAAATGGTATCTCGTTCGAAAAGTCCTACCCGTATATCGGCAACAAGCGATTTCTTCAAGAAGCCCAAGAATTTTTTGTGTTGCGTTTAGTGTTCGGTTCCACAAATGACAGCTTGTGCTACATCGTGTTGAATCTTCACGGACAGCTTCCTTCTCGTTTTTGTGTATGAGTGGTTGTACCGCCGTGCCCGTGTTAACATATACCTCGGATTACACCTTTCAAGTGCGGTATCGTCAACGTAAGTGTGCTGCAACCTACTTCACGAGATTTGATCGTTTTCCTACAGGTACTCTTCCAGATTACCCCTAGAATTAGGCCGTGTCTATCTCCTGGCAGCCTGGAGAATAATATTTCCGGAATTCTACCAGTAGTCACCGGCCATTGGACGTCTGAAATCATGTCACAACTGTAGGTAGAATACTGAATTTTTCATTCTCCCTGCGTTTCGTGATAACACGTTCCACGGCCACCTTTCGTGGATACACGTTTTATGGACACACGTTTTGTTGAACAATCGTTACGCGCATGCGGATAATCCTGCTTCTCCTGGGAGCCAAGTTGAGCAAAATCAGGAGTGGTGTAGAGCAGCTCATGTAAAAATTAATAAAAGTTGGTACATGCTCAATATCCAATTGGTATTTTTCTTATAAAGAGGAGAAGTCACTTTTGGTAGATATTTGTAGAAAACAACAATATATATAAATGTTGCCTCATCTGATTGGGACATATCTGGCCTTATATGGGAGGCAGATATACTCCTATTTGGCAGACCCAAATATGGATATATAAAAAATTGGGCATATCTGGCCAGATATGCCTTATTTAAACTTATATGCTTTAAATGGCCAGATATACCCAATTTTTTATATAACCATATCTTTTTTTATATATAAGTCCAGATATGCCATTTTTGTAAGGGATGCGTCCGATTGACGCAGTGTTCGTATGCAATACGTGAGTTGATTTTGGCTGACTTTCTTTGGAACCGTGAGAGCATCTCTGTCGAAAGACGGAGAGCCTTCGAAGTAAACGAGGAAAGAGACAGTCCGCAATATTTTTGTCTTCGTACCCAAAAGCAAGATTTTGACTTTCTACCGTCGTGTAATAGTTTTCATTTGCCTACTCCACGATATGTGATTAGTAAAATCAAAATTAAAAATTGTTTATTCCAGCCCTAAATGTATTCAGTGGTCCACATAAGAAACTGAAACCAGCGCGAACACGAACGAAACACTAGCAGTAGTAAATAAACAGCGCTGTGTGTTTACTTCTGCTTGTCCTTCGTCCGTCTTCGGGCTGTTTCCAGTTTCTTAAATACAAAAAAAAATGGCTATGACATATAAAATGGCATAGTCAACCTCGTCCGCATGTTTCTGCTCGGATGTCTACTTCTTTCTCGACTGACATCATTATACAGTATTTTCAGAGGCGTGACAGAGTGGGCAGCAGTGCTGCCGAAATACCAATACAGGAAAATCTGCACCGGGCGCATGCTATCGTTATATATATATATATATATATATATATATATATATATATATAATAGATATCATGATAGCGGTAGTGTATCTGAACATTACATATTTTTGCTCGATACAAGGATAATATAGAAATAAATACAGTTTTCGCTTGACAGCATCTGAGGCATTGTAAGTACGGCTCAATGAAAGCGCGTGGTGATTTCAGAAATGGTTTACCTTCGCCTAATTAAAATCGTTGTCCTGGATTTTTCGTTAATTATTTTTCCCCGTGCCTGCATTTTCGTCAAATTTTTCGATTAATACTTAGGTTTGAACCTTTTCGAAAATCTGAATGTAAACTCTGTTTTATGGTCATGAAATGTAGAAAATATGATAGGCAGCAACATATTCGCAGTCTTCCAACCGCTCATTTTCACGACCGGTGGCAGTCATAGCAATCATTCTTCCCCTCGTTACGTTTGGTGAGTGTGCGTGCTTTTCTGATACCTTAGGTTTAGATAAGCGTCTACGACTGCAAATAAAAATAATACATTTCGCTATCTTTTTGATTATCGGTAGAGTTACAGTCGACACATCGCCACACGTAGCTTTTTCAAAGTAATTGCCATCACATGGTCGCGAAAGTTCTCCAGGCACCCGCTTTCAGTATAGGTAGGTCTATAGTTCGATTTTCTTTTTCATTGAAGTCACACATTTGTATTGAGCTCACCTAAAAAAATTAACTCCTAAAATATACTTGGATGATCATAAAAAATCGCCGCTGTTTCTCTGCATCGGTAATATATTTCTCGCTATTTTGTAGTTGTCTCTAAACCACGTCCCCGGTAACAAAACCTTACAAATATTTATAAAAGCGAGAACAGAACGTTGGGTATTCAAAAATATTCCAGTGTGTCTTACGTGACCCATATCCGAACTGCAGCTCCAAGGCCCTTTGAGTGAAAGCTCACGTAGTAGAGCTCAGGGATACCCCCCCCCCCCCTCCCCCGCCCGCCCCTCCGATTGCCACCTCTGCCTATTTTGATTTAGATGAGCGTTGTACCAGGGAACTTTACTGTAGTTAGACATCTGGCCTTATTCGTTAGTTTTCGAACACATGCGCCGAGAAAGTGAGGGAGAGGCGAAGACTAGAGCGCCCGGGCACGTTAGAACGCCCAGCTCTGATTCGAATGATTAGTGGGTAGACCGAAAGCTGGCTGCCTTTGGCTAGGTTCAAAATCTTACCCGAGTAACCTGTCTCCTACGATAGCGCTTTAGTGAAAAAGCCATTTGTATGCGAAATTTATTGTGTCCAATAAACACATATGCATCATGCAAGATCTATAAGAACATATATACTTATAAGAAACTTCTCACAAGTTAAATATATGGTTCTTATATGTTCTCATCATATAGTTCCTATATGGTTCTTATATGTTTTTTATATGTTCTAATATATCTTGTGATTCATATGTGCTTATTGGACAAATAAATTCTTTATACAAATGAGATTTTTGAATAGGGCGGGTAACGCCACGTGACATCGCGAGAGAACGATCCGCGACTGGCATTCGGAACGGCCGGGATAAGCCGGGATAATCACCTGGACACTACGCGGATATGCTTCGTCTTGGGCTACGGCAAAAATAAAACATAGCTGCGATGACGGAAACTAGAAGACGCTTTTTTGATCGTAGAGAAAGCACTCGGAGAGACGACAGTATTAACCGCTTCAAAGTTGTTTTTATTAATCAGCGCGACCGCTGTAAGTCTGTTTCAGGTACCCTTAACGCATACGATCCACGCATCGTGACTTGCACCGATTATGTTTTCCGTAAACTGCTCCTACACGGTGTAGTGGTACAGCGCAGGGGGCTTTCTCAACAGTGATATATAAGATACGTTCGCTTTGACGCGAATATGATTACTAAATCACAAAGAGGACTTCGAAACCGCTATAGGGAATTTACTGGGTAGGAAGTTAGGGTGGGGTGCTTGCGTGATCCTATACACAAAATCTTCGATGCCTTTACTGCTCTACAAGCGTTATCCTCTCATTACACACACCTTAGAAAAATATATATATATATATATATATATATATATATATATATATATATATATATATATATATATATATATATATTTGCACACCATCTACTGCATTCGAACATTTGCAGCCTTGAACGTAAGAATACGGAGTTCCCTCCAACGCCGACGACGAGGATGCGGAGAAGCTCATGTGTACGCTCGCAATCTTATAACAACAGGTATACATTCCCGGGGAACGTGCACGGTCTAGATGCGGTGTAGAATCAATTCCTGCGTTGAAAACAGCAAATCGCAATAACCACACATAAATGAATGCACCTCATTCTTTGTCATTTCGAACGTGTGTCACCAAAGCCAATGAAGCAAACGAGGTTCGACGGCTGTCGGCGCAGAAAAACAGACGACGAACACACGGCGGAGAGATCACGTGACGTATTTACTCAATTTGATTCGACATCACGCCCTCATCGAGGAGGGTACCGTGAGTAATTACTCCGGAGTAAAAAGCCCGCTTATGGAACGCAAGTTCTGACGTCATCGAGCAAGGCGAGAAAGTTTTGAAACGCCACGGTAGGAAACCTTTACTCCGGAACCGGGCCGAGTTAATTTTGGAGCACAGCCTTCGTCTCGACTGCACTCGTCGAACGCGTTCGAATGCGAAAGCCAAACGCCGGACGCCGGCGTTCCGCGTTCTAACGCGTTCGGCGAGTGCAGTGGGGACAAAAGCAGCTAGCTTTAGGTCTACCCACTAATCCTTCCAAACAGAGCTCGGCGTTCTGACGTCACCAGAACCCCTGCAAAAGAAGCAGACGAACTTCCGCTTTGCAATGATTCCCTTAAATAGGTAGTTTATGATTAGATTACTTGATTTGTCAACTAAAGGTGACATCAGTAAACAATTTGTACTTTTCTTGATCATTTTAATAAATTCGGGAAGCACGGGTTTATTTATTGTGTCTACAAAAAAAAACATGGCCAAATTACGGAAGTGCACGAAAACATATTCAGAATACGACGCCGCAATAACACACTAAAAGAAGAGTGGAATGCTCCGCTTGAACGACGAAGAGGGCATCAGTGAAAACATCAACCAACGATGTGTCAAGGCGATTAAAGGAGTTCCGAATGCGAACTAGTGGAACAAACAAGACGCGGGGCTAATGGCGAATGGGCGATTGCAGCGAAAATGTCTCACAGAAAAGTTAATGGCGAAAATGTTTCACGGGAACATTAATCACACAAACGACATTCACAGGAATTTGCATTTAATTTAATTTAATTTACCTGACTCTGGAGAGTCGGGATTAAGTACAAAACGAGCGTTTTGGTAACAGTATCCACCATGAGGAAGGTAACACAGAGAAGGGGACGGACAACAATGAAGTCATTGTTGTGCGTCCCCTTCTGCGTATGTGTTACCTTCCTCATTGTGGAGAGAGTCGAGAGTTGGCAGAAAGGACGAAGGCCCGTACAGGTTGGTTCGCAAACACCCAATTTAAATTACTGAACGTGGTGCCATATCCATTAAGGCTAATTGTGGGATGATATAATATACACTATACATGATGAGGACGACATGTTCTTCCGAACGTCGCGTGAACCGCCGCGCGAGGCTTGGAGGTGCGGTGCCGGTTCAGGCGGCTAGGCCAGTGAGCCAAAGAATGTCCTGCGTGAATTATGGGTCCGTTATCATTTGGTTGCGGGGAGCTTAAGGTGGTTTCGGGTGCATCGCCTGACGCCAAAGACGTCTGACACGCTTAGGAACGTGACGTCAATTATGTCACGTGATGCCTTATCGCGTTGTGGAGGAAGGTTTCGCAGTCATAACGTCATATGCCTTCTACTCTATCTGTTTATGTGTTATCATCTGCCGCATGACTTTGTGAGATTACGAGTGCCGGGAAGCCTCGCTTCGTCGTTAGGGAGCCAGCTGAACGTGCCGAGGGTCGCCCGCTACCGCAGGCTCCCGTGAGTCATACTTAATTCGGCTGCTGGGCCGCCCGTTCACCTTATCGTCGCGACGAGGAAGGGCGCCGGGCTGCGGATATCACGGTCCGGGGTTCGATTCCCGCTGTGCCGCTTGGTAAATCTTGCTAATAACGATTAGTTACTCCTGGGTTTGATACCCACCCCTGCCCGTTTCATCATGCGTAAGCCTCGTCGCACTGTGTGTCCAAGTGAATCCCTACTGCGTGATGCATGTACAATCAAGGGTTAGTAGTCACACTGCAGTGCCCGTCAAACGCGTTGAAACCGGACACTATTATATGACAATCTAACGTTAGGCTGGTGTCTAAAGCTCGTTTGAACAAAACATGACCTCTACCGCGATGTGTTACATGACTCTCAGTGGACTTGAGTTCAAGAAGCGGAGATGCTCTTTCGCGTCGCAACACGCCGTGCGGTCGACGAGAAAAGACTCGACGTTTCGGAAAAAATTGCCAATGGCACTGAAGCGAAGTACGGTGATTGGCCGTGGGTTCTTGGGCTCCACAACAAGAGTTCACGCAGACACTTCTGCGGAGTGATGCATTGTATTTTGTAAAACAGATATCACTTCCTATTCTAGATACCGGTTACAATAGAAATTCACGGGTTTTTATTTTTAATGAACGATGTTTATAACACCAGCTATTAGCGCTTTCGTTCTTGAGTCTGAGATTTCCCCGATAAAAAAGGCATTCACCAAATACACGCTCCGCGTGCAATCGGCGACTGCTCGAGTGCCATCGGAGGCAGCAGAGCAGGCTCCGCGCATTATGAAGACTCTTGCTTGCAGGCTTTGCGTCGGGTTTCGCATCTCCAGACAATGGCGGCAGCAGCAAAATGAAAAGGGAGGGGCAAACGACGCAGCTGGAGAAGAAGTGCGCCGGGCTTAGCAGCCGCCGCAGAAGTTGGCGCACACAAGAAAAACAGAAACCGGGCCCAGCCGTTCGCAGCCCTCGCAGTGTGCTCCCAGGTCATCAACTGCGCCGATGACATTCCTCAAGGAAAGCTGCAGTTTCATGGAAGCACCCGATTCCTCTTCAAGTGCCGTGTGCGACGGTGCACACGATTATCATCAGCCGTCTACTTCAGCCGGCCCTTCCCATAACGTGTACACTAACACGCCACATTCTGTATTACCACCCTTTGCCACGCCAGAAGGGCAAGGGGCGACATTTCTTTGTGGTTGGTTTAGCCACGAAAAAAAAGCGAGCGCCGTGGTTATACATGTTTTGCCTTCCTTGATTGGTTCCATCGGATCGTGGCACCGTCTGCAATAGGATTCAAGGGTAATTATGTTGGACTAAGTACGATTCGCCACCAATGGTTGTCCGCAGTCCAAGTGTGCCGTACCGCCGAAGGTCGCCTCTGGACGAAGTATACTGGACTATGACTCGCCACCGAAGGTCCCCTGAGGACTAAGTGTGCTGGACTACGTATAAGTCACCAGCGACTGTAGCCTGCGAATTAAGTATGCTGGACTATGAGTCGGCGCCGATGGTCGATTACGCACTAAGTATGTTGAACGAAATATACCATCGCCTCCGATGCTCGCCTGCGGAGTAAGCATGCCTTACCAAGTATCCTGGACAAAGATTCACTCGCCGTGGACGGACGCGTGCTAGCGCATCCAGGCGACCGTCGGCGGCAAGTCGAACTCAAGGCCCATACACACATCTGCGTTTGAGCGCGACGCGCTCAGTTGTGGCAAACGGACGTGTAGCGATGCGAAGAGCGTTTGTGCCAAGCTTGTACACACAGTTGCGTTGACGGCTCAACAATGGTAAGCGAAATCCATGTCAACATTGCGGCACCCGGCGACAGTGTTCAAGTTGCGAAACTTGGTACGATCTCTCTGGCTTCCCCGACTTTTGTCCAGCTTGAACCATCGCAGCCTTACAAAAGCCTGCCGCCGTACCCCGTGGTTCACACCCGTAGTCCGTGCTCGTACTCCATAAAAGACCTTGTTGCTTTTTTTTATTTGGAGAACCCAAATCTGAGAAGCAAAGGCCTTGTATTCGATCGGAAAACCTTCTACGCCCAGCCGACGGCCGCGAACGAGCAAGTGACCCTCCCTTCCTTTTCGGCTTTTGATTGGCCTACCGCAACGCAACGCTTTGGAAAATCTCTACTCCTTGCGTTGCGATCCGGGGGATGAGGCGACGGCGCGCTTTGAACTCCGCTTCACGATAACTTGGCGAACTGTGGAGGCCCCTTGACCCAATAAGAGCGTCGGAGCGAGGCACGCAACCTGATGTCACGGGAGCATTTGTGTCGCCCCGCCAAATGCGTAGTAAAGTTTACATTTTGTCCAGTTGGTACTCTAGCTTACTGAGGAATTAGCGCACAAAGTAGAGAGAAGATGAGAACAGAAAAGGGCGCCGTCTCTTTTCTGTCCTGTACGTTTTCTCTCTACTTTGTGCGCTAATACCTCAAAACGCTTAATGCGAGGTACGAACCGCGCGAGGCCCGGAGCAGTGCCCGGTAGAACCCGCTGTCGTCTCCTAGCCAAGAGTCGTCTGCTCCGAAACCAACCAACTTCGGATGAACGTCCACCGCAGCGACATATTCGTCCGCTAGAATAGCGCGCACTTCGGGAACAGTTCATGAGACAAACATACGCCCAATTTAGCAGCGAATCTGTGACGGGTGCTGATGCCAGGGCACAGTGCGATGTTTTGAGCGGAAACTGCCGATCGCCAACGGCCACGACGCTACGCTATACAAGGCGAAAATAATCAAGCGGATACGGATGGGGCTTCACTTTTGTGCTTTAAATATAACTGAAATTTACAAATTTCTGATTATTTTTTCTTTACTCTTCATATCCTCTTACGGAATCGCGCGAGTTTAATTGCAGTTAAAATAAAAAAGCCTTGAACTACTTTTCGTCGCGGAGGGCTTTGTTCCTGCGGCGGTAACGAGTCTTCGGTGGTTTCGACCATAGAGTGTTATCGCGTCCCTTGCTCCGGCGCCCCTTTGGGTCGCGGGGGCCGCAGCTTCCACAGTTCGCCAAGTTATCGTGAAACGGAGTATAGTAACCTCTTCCTTTCGCAAGGACGCCATTCCGCACTCAAACTCGTTCAATCGCGAATGTGCATGGGACTTTAGTCCAGTTGCGTGCACTATCGTTCATCTCCTACTTGTTCTGCCGAACAAAGATGCCGTACTGCGGATCGCATTACCAGAGGTACGAATTCCTGCCCAGCTTCGATAGCTTCTTGATATAGTTATGTTTGGGGAATTTTCGTAAACCGCGTTTCCCCCTCCACTAAGCCCTCAGCAACGAAGAAGCCGCTACTGCGTGGATGGTCTTGACTGTACAGTTCTGGCTATCGTAGCGGATTGCGGAGAGGGTTGCGGTACGGCAAAAACGATTTACGAAAACTTCGTATTAGGAAGTTTTAGTAGACCGTGTTTTCATTTGCGCTTGCCCTCCGCTACGAAGAAATCGCCACTGCGCCTGCGTGCCGATGGCCTTGGCTGTAAAGTTCCAGGTAGCGGAGGGGCTTAGCGAAGGGGTAAACACGGTCTACTAAAACTCGATTAATTATTTTAAGTAATAATGCCTTCGATATATGCTTTGGCTGATTATGCATTGCCTGCTATTAATCGTGCATCATTTATATTAGACTGTTTTAGTAGACCGTACGCTAAAGCTTTGCGTAAGCAAGAAAATTGCGGGTCAAAATTGAAAGCAGTAGAAGAGCTAGCGTATTGCGTACGCACGCAACACTGAGAATTTTGTTTTGCGGGCTACCGGGTTTTGCGGGAAGCTCTCGAGAGATCTCGGGCCGAGCGAGAGCACCAGTTTCAAGATGGCGGTTACCCCGACTGTCCCAGCATGGGCGACGTGGTGTTCGCGAAGTTCAGTGTTACGTGAAATTGCATGGTGTTCTGCTCGGCATTTCTTTCCGGGACTTACCGCGGTTCAGTCAGATCTCCGGGGTGCTGAAGCAGTGCATAGCGAAAATGTTCACCGCTCGTAATGTACGTGAACGCTCCAATCTGCTCAACGCTAAGCCTCTTCGCGCAGTTCATCGCCGACGGACGAACGACTCTTAACAAAGAATCGCCGAAGTTGCGATTGCACTCGGCATGAGTAGGTCATAGATTTCTTTCCATGATAGTATTGATAAAAGGTGCAGTTACTACGGGACGATTGAATAATAGCTCCGTGATCGAATTCGGCTACTCGCTCGTACTCGTAGCCTCCGCACCCCGCAGAAGAGCACGCGTGACCAGGAAGCTGCGGCTTGGTTCAATTTAAGATAAAATGAATGGAAACATTTTCATTTTAAATATTTCTTTTGAGCAGCATGATGGCGCTATAAGCACCAGGAATTCCACGAGTCTTGCAATTTTAACCGAGGTCATGCGGGGTGTTTACTCGGCAACGTAATGCACAACTAAAATCGGTCCGAGCAGGTCGTTTTTAGCGTACGCTATACTGTTGCGTAGTACGCACGTAAGAGACAGAAACGCTATACTAAAAGTGTCTATTGTTTTGGTATGCGTGTAGCGTGTTTTCGTCACACTTGAGCGTTATGATTTTCCATGAAATTAAGCCCATAAAACACATTTTGTGAAATAAAAAAAAGCGTTTTGCAGGCTTTTTATGATTATCGGTTGTAGGAATTCGCGTACCGCCGCCGATACGCCGTTTCCCACGTGGTCCGTCAACAACCCGAGTCCAGCCTGGTTCTTTCACGGGAGCGGGATTCCGCTCCCCGTTTATTGGTACATAAAAACACAACGCTACAAGACACTCAATCTAAACTACAAATACCCGCGACATTACTCACATATTTACAAACGTACGTTAAGCCCAAGGCTAAACACAAAGAGAGCCCCTAGGCCTCGTGTCCCGCTATTGCCCGAGAGCAGTTGCTTGCACTTGCCTATCTTGAGCCGGGCCGGAATCCTCAGAGACTCTTGCCTCCCGGTTACCCGACTATATCGACCGAGGGGCGAGGAGGTTTTTTTCTCCTCGCCCGCCATGGGGCGCCTGCAGCGCCATCCAGTGGCAGGAGAGAAAGCGGCACGTCGGGAGCCGGATTCGAGATCCCAATCGACCCCGCAGCGACACGACCATGTGATCGGGTCTGAGGCGAGGCAACTGCTTAGCTGCATCGCGGCACCTATGCCAGGTTGGTTTGATAAGCGCCCTCGTGAATGCACGGTGCGCCATACTCCCCTCTCCTAAAAATCGAAGTACGCCGGAATTCAGACGTACGGCTAGGCTGCTCGGGAACACCGTCGCTTTGTTTGGCCTGGAGACCCCCCCACGCACGCACACCCACACCACTGATCCCATGGGTCGTCCTCACTGAGGTCCATCAGTTCGCCCGAGGCCTGGGGTGCGCGGCCACCGCACCCCTCACAGCAGACTGTGTCGACTTCGGCTTGGCGGCGGCCTCCGGGGAAACGGGGTCCTTGAACAGCCTGCCTGGCCACCATGAGACTGCCCCCCCCCCCCCGGAGAGGTGCACCGAAGAAGGACTGCGGTTGTGACCCAGTTGCGACAGCCCTCCCGGAGCGATGCGGGGCTGGAAGTCCAAAGTCACTGAGCACTGCACCCCGGCGTCCTGCGTGGCGTCGCGGACGTCCAACGAGGCTCCCCCAGCTGTGGTTCCGGCCGGGGAATACGCTGCCCGAAGACGAGGAGTTCAGCCCAGGCTGGTGTTTGTCCAAACGGCGACTCATCCTTTCGTCGTCTCCCAGGAGAGGACCATTCGGTGCACACCAAGTTGCGTCTCGAGGCAGCAGCCGCAGAGCCGATGACAGATTACCAGCCGAACGCCGTGGACAAAAATAAAAACATTGCAAGCAAAAACAAGAAAAAAAAACACTGAGGGTTCCGAGGCACTCTTCCCCTCCCCCATCAAGAGAGAAAAAAAAAGAAATGTCGGGAACGCCGATTTCGGATCGTTCACCCTCTTCTTCCCTTTCCCGGGCCACGCACTCTACGAGGTTCCGATCCCATCGAGTTGCCTCCGGCTACGCGTGTTGTAGCGGTGCCGCGGTGGTCCCAGGAAATCCTGAGATCGTTGGTGTCCGCGAAGGCCCCTTTGCGGCCGCATAACCGGCTCATCCCCTTCCCTGGGGAAAAAGGGTTTCAGTTCACCGATGTGAACTGTCCCGCGGACGAGATCAGAATTCTGGTCCCTCAGCGTGTATGTCAGTCGGGACTTCTTGGAAGCGATGACAAAGGGGCCAACCCACTTGGGGGCCAACGCCGCCGAGAAGAACTTACTCGCATCGCTCTGAACGTGACTTCGCCGAAGAACGGTGTCGCCCACCTCGAACTGCGCATCGCGGTGCGCTTTGTCGTAGGTGTTCTTCTGCTCCGCGCGCGCGCGAGCCCTGTTTCCGCGCGCGGCGTCCAGCGCCTGCGACAGTCGCTCTCTTGTCCGCGTCGCGAAATCCTCGTGCGAGGGCACCACTCTGGCCGCGCTCTGTCGCGGGCGAAGAACCGCATCGGTCGGCGTAGAGAGTTCTCTGCCGAAGTTCAGCAGCGCGGGCGTGAACCCAGTGCTGCGGTTGAGGTTGGACCGCAATGCAAACGAAATCGAATCCAAGTGCAGATCCCAGTCCCGCTGCTTACGAGCATACGCCCCAAGCAGCGGCTTGATGTCGCGGTTCCGCCGCTCGGTCACATTTGCTTGGGGATGGTAACACGAAGTCTTACAATGCTTAATCCCGAGGGCCTGGCAGGTTGCCGCAAAAACTTTCGAGCAAAATATCGAGGCGTTGTCACTCACCAGTCTCTCGGGGAACCCGTAGCGGCACCAGACCTCGGACAGCCTGCTCAGGACTCCCTTGGCAGTCACCTTCCGCATTGGAAACATCTCGACGAATCCGGTGAAGTGGCAGGTTACTACCAACACATGTTGATAGCCTCCGCTTGACCGCGGCAGGGGTCCCATCAAGTCGCACGCCGCGATCTCCCAGGGCCGCGTACTCACGATGGGCTCGAGCAGGCCGGGTGGTCTGCCCCCCCTGGGCTTGCGCTCTTGGCACACTGCGCAGCTCCGGACATATCGGCACAGCTGCCCCTTCATGCCCGGCCAGGTAGCGAAACGGCGCAGCTTATGCCACGACTTCGGGGCACTGCCGTGACCGTCCGCATCGTGGTAGTGACGCAGCACTGCCACTCTGAGATCGCGGGGAATCACGGCCTTGAACGACTCACTTGAATCGCTCTCTTCCGGGAAGTAGCGCAGTAGGACGCCGTCCCCATCGATCAGGTAAGACTCCAACTCACCTGCTTCAATGTCTGACTCCTGGGCGGTGGCACTTGGCCCTCTCGGTGTTCCGGAGTGCCGGAGCGTCTTTTCGCCTGTCTGGTCAGGATCCATCTCTTGCCTGAGCCGGTCGAAGATAGCGCGACAAAACGAATCGCTCTGCTGTGCTTCGAACAGTTCCGTTCGGTTGAACGCCGGTCCCAGCGAGGTAATCGCCTCAGCCAGCTGCGCGACGCCGCCACAGTGGGGAGCGGAGCGCGAGGCGGGATTTCCCGTCTCCCGGTGGATGGCCCCGCCTCCGTAGTCGGCTGCCTCGCTCGGTGGGGGATCCACGGGTGCGCGGGAGAGCGCGTCGGCCACCACATTTGTCGTGCCCTTCCGGTACCGAATTCGGTACTCGTACTTCTGCAGTGTCAAGGCCCAGCGCGCCAGTCTTCCGGCGGGTTCTTTGATTCGGGAGAGCCACGCGAGGGCCATATGGTCCGTCTCGATCGTGAATTCCGTCCCCTCGACATAATGATCGAACTTCTTGAGAGCGAAAATGATGGCGAGGCATTCGCGCTCACTCACCGTGTAGTTCTTCTCCGCCGGGTTCAGCGCCCGGCTGGCAAATGCCACCGGACGGATCTCTCCCTCTGCCTCCTGCAAGAGTACCGCGCCGAGACCCAGGTCGCTGGCGTCCGTCTGGATCGTGAAGGGCCTATTCAGGTCTGGTAGTTTGAGGGATGCTGTACGCGCCAAGGCCTCGGTCAGCTGGAGGAACGCCTCCTCCTGCGACGCCTCCCAGCTCCAGGGAGCCGCTTTCCTCAGCAATTGCGTGAGGGGTGCCTGCATGGCTGCGCAGTTCGGGATGTAGGCTCGGTAGTATCCTATTATGCCGAGAAAACGGCGCACTCCACCGACATCGGTAGGGACTGGGAACTCCAAGATCGCCCGCAACTTGTCCGCGTCGGGGGAAACTTTTCCTCTCTCGATCCGGAATCCCAACAAGCTGATCTCAGAAGCTCCAATTTGGGCTTTAGTCGGGTTTAGTGTGAGGCCGGCGATCCGTAGTTTGCGCAACACGTCCTCGAGGTGACGAAGGTGGTCCTCGAAAGTTTCCGAGTACACAATGATGTCGTCCAGGTACGCGAGCGCGTGCTGCCACTTGGCATCTCCGAGCACCCCGTCGATCAACCGCTGAAATGTCATCGGTGCCCCTGTTAATCCGAACGGCATCCGAGTGAACTCGAACAAGCCTCGGTGACACACGGATGCAGTTTTGCTTTCGTCACCCGGGCTCATCTCCACTTGGAGGTAGCCTTTGCTTGCGTCGAGGGTAGTGAAATATTTCGCCTTCCCGAGATTCGAGATGATTTCTTCGATGCTCGGAAATGGATACGCATCTTTGACGGTCACCGCGTTCAAGCGCCGATAATCGACGCAGAGTCTCGATGTTCCGTTCTTCTTGGGCACCAAAACCACCGGGAATCCCCAGGGTCCTGATGACCAGCGAATGATTCCCGACTTCAGGAGCTAATCGACTGCGGCATCTATCGCTTTTCGCTTCGCCAGGCTCACAGGACGCGGATTGGACTTCCAAGGGCGTGCGTCCCCGGTTTCAATGCGATGTTGCACCTGCTTAGTGCAGCCCGGCTGTTCGGTGAACATTTCGTCAAAGTTGTGCAGCAAAGCCGCCAACCTGTCTCGCTCTGGTCGGGACAGTCCATCGGCATTAGCTAACGGGTGGCCCATTGCATCGCAGTGCGCGACGGAGCTAGGAGTTGGGTGACTCATGGCGTCGTCGCGGTCAGTTCTTTCCTGTTCTGTCGCTTTTCCCAGCGCTGCCGCCATGGTCTCCGTGGAGCTTTCTCGGAAACTTGAAAGGGGTGCTTGTGCCCCCTCTCGGTACCCTCCACTTGCCACGTCAATGATGATGCCGGTGTTGGCCAGGAAATCCCGTCCAAGAATGATGGGCACCGTCAGCCAGGCCAAATGGACGAACCGCTGTCTATGCGCGCGTTGATTCCAACGTACCACGAGACGCACTGCTCCCCTCGAAGTCGTCGATCCACAAGCCAACTGGAAAGTGGTCTCCCCATGCCTCACCCGAACGGACTTCTGTTGGAGATGCCTGAGGACCTCGTCCCCAATTAGCGACGCACTAGCCCCGCTATCCAGAAGAGCTGCGAACTCCTTTCCCGCCACTGTCAGGGAAATAAATGGGGCCGCGGTGCGTGTCGCTGTTCCGACTCGATACGCCGTCGACACGCACACCGTCGATGGGATGTCGGGGACCCGCTCGTTGGTCAGTTTCGCCGCCGATAACTTTATCGGCGGCCTCCTCCGTTTCCCGAAATCTCCCTCGTGCAGTCGCGCCTATAGTGCCCGATTTCGTGGCACCGGAAGCAGCGGCCTCGCCAACCTGGGATAGGATTCTCCCCAGTGGGGCGTCCGATGCGCTCACCCCTTTGTGGCAGCGGGTTGGCGGCAGCCTGCTCCTGTGCTGTGGCGATCCGTGTTGCGCCGGTCGGCCGGAATTCCGTGGCGTGGAGGGCCGCGCTCCCTCCTCGGCGCGATCCTGGCTCCAAGGCGTCGTCCGTGAGCTCCCAGGGATTCCCGCTCGGCTCCCCGCGGGCCGCCGCCATTGCGGCCTCCCCCCGTCGATACCCACGTGGCACCGGCCCGTGCCACGCGCATCGGGGTTCGAGCGTATCGGTTGGAGCTGGGGGAAGGTGGTACCTGCGCTCCGCCAGTATGTCGGCCTGAACCCTGCGCGCCTCCTGTGCGAGCTCACTCAGACTTCCGAATGGGCGCCCACGCAGATACCGCGAAAAGGTGGGATGCGCCTGCCTCACCACCCGCTCGACCTGCTCCTGGTTCGTAGCATTCGGATCGGCGATCTGCAGGAGTTCCTGCATTGCCCGCAGGTACTCCGCGAAGGGCTCAGCGGGAGCCTGCGTCCTTTCCTCCAGTTCCCTGCGCATTCTTGGCAGGTAGTCCGCCGGCAAGAATTCTTGTCGGAAGAGGGCCGTGAACTCGTCGAGTGTTCCGGCTGACTCGCCCACAAGGCGATACCACGTGGCCGCCGGGCCTACGAGAGCCACCGGCAGAACCCTGCCTAGCGTCTCCTTCTCGGTCAGGCCGGTAGCCTTCCGATATCGCTGGATTGCCAGCAAGAAGTCGGTCGCGCTCATAGCTCGATCGCTGTGTCCGCTGTACTCCGGCACCGGAATACGGATGAGGGTTTTCGGCGTCGGCGTCTCCCTCTGCATGCTCTGTAAGGCGTGCGCGAACGCCGCAACCAACGCCGTGGATTCACGGGACATCTCCGTGCTTTGCGGCATAGACACCACCGGCGACACCGTCGGCGTGTCCGGACTCAGCGCTGCAGTCATCGCCGCGGAGTTCCGCTCCGCCAGCCCCGTCGACGTCGCGACGTCGGCCAAAAACATTAAATCTCTTAGCGCGAAATTACCCGCGGCCATCCCGAACACTTGTTTGGACGTGCCCTTTCCACCTTCAAAGTGCCGCGGTATAGACCCGCCAACCAGGGGGACCGCCCCGCGTGAACTTTCACGCAGTGTCGTCGACGGACGTTGTGACCGTAATAGACCCTTTTCAAAAGTCAGAGTCCTCTTGTGGCAGTCCAAAAAGCTCCAATATTGCCGCTCTAATGGCGGTGATAGGAGATCATGCGCGGCTAAATCAAGCACCCTCGATTCCGTGCATCGAAGGTGACGTGAAACGGCCAACATCTTTTCCTTTTTCTGCTCTATGCTTTCGAAGACGTTCGATTTTTCTGGTGTGGAGAAACAGTGTAGTTCCGCCATTAGAGCGTCGGGTCTGGCTCTGCACAAGGTTGGTAGACTGACTTTCGGAAAGGGTCTATTACGGCTCGCCGGCCCCACGTTGGGCGCCATTTGTAGGAATTCGCGTACCGCCGCCGATACGCCGTTTCCCACGTGGTCCGTCAACAACCCGAGTCCAGCCTGGTTCTTTCACGGGAGCGGGATTCCGCTCCCCGTTTATTGGTACATAAAAACACAACGCTACAAGACACTCAATCTAAACTACAAATACCCGCGACATTACTCACATATTTACAAACGTACGTTAAGCCCAAGGCTAAACACAAAGAGAGCCCCTAGGCCTCGTGTCCCGCTATTGCCCGAGAGCAGTTGCTTGCACTTGCCTATCTTGAGCCGGGCCGGAATCCTCAGAGACTCTTGCCTCCCGGTTACCCGACTATATCGACCGAGGGGCGAGGAGGTTTTCTCCTCGCCCGCCATGGGGCGCCTGCAGCGCCATCCAGTGGCTAGGAAAGAAAGCGGCACGTCGGGAGCCGGATTCGAGATCCCAATCGACCCCGCAGCGACACGACCATGTGATCGGGTCTGAGGCGAGGCAACTGCTTAGCTGCATCGCGGCACCTATGCCAGGTTGGTTTGATAAGCGCCCTCGTGAATGCACGGTGCGCCATACGGTATAGTAACCGCTGGTACGATGCCACACGCACGGTTTTGAGAACAATTGCGATCACACGGTGGCGGAAGCTCTCCGGTCATCTGTTCTTGTACACGCCGGTTCTAGAATTTGATTTTCTTTTTTATTATGGGCGATGCATTTGTTTTAGTTAACCTCACAGCTATACTTCTCATATATACTTAAAAAAAACAGTACAGCCGGTGTTTATGCACACTGAAAAATACGAGGTGTTTTTCTAGGCCTTACGTGCTGTTTTTAAGAAGGCCGTGAAACCTACACGCAGTGAATTTACGCAAAACACTGCTCTAAATTATAATCTGATTCAGGGTTATATATTCAGTAAGAATTCTAATATAAAGGCCCAAACATGCGAATATTAGCTATTAGGAAATCATTCGTTACATTTTAATAAGATATCGTTTTATCAAAAATATTAACTCTTTTAGAGGCATATTAACAGAGGTACATTTTGAATGTTCTTTCTTAAATTTTTTTGTAAAGTACTAAAGAACAATTGTGGTACATTTTTGCAGTAACAGTAACAAGTTATCCTTTCGATTTTGTAACTGTAACTGTAACAGGGTTCATTTCCCTCCCGAATAACTGTTATTGTAACACCGTCCATTTTTAGTAGTAAGGCGCCCATGACTGGTCGCTGCACAAGATCCACCCGGGGAAGGGCTCGAAGCTCTAATCGCAGACCTCCGGAACTTCTTGGAAAATGCCCGACGCCAAGAAAGGATCAAGACAAGGCCTGCACCTGACGTCATCTTTAGTGGATCCCCAACCCGCCCCAAGCAGCAAACAGCCCGAAGCTCGACGAAAACCGGCATACGCGACCCTATTCGTCGAACATCCAGTAGAGGGCAACGGAAATACACGGCCGCCATTTTTGTTCTGTTACTAATATTTTACCACCTCTCACTTGAGCTCTAAAAAAAATATACATTAAACTTCTTGCCAAACTACGTTCGCGTGCCAAATTTCAGGTGTATGTTTGGAATTTGAATTGTTCAAGGCGTGCCATATGTTTTGGTCCGAACGGCTGCACACTGTAACCAGTTACCAGTAACTGGTTACCAGTAACGCGTTACTTGTACTTAGTTACTCCGTTTTTTTAAGAGAAAGAAAGACTAACTATTGTCGTTACTTTTTTTACGAAGTAACGAGGAGCGGTTTTTAGTTGCTTCTGAAGGGGGTTACAATACAAGTATGCAACCTAGTTCTCACCCCAGCTCGCGCCTTTATTTCGCGCGACGACAGAAAGCTGGAGAAAGCAAGAAAATATTAACGACATATTAGGAAGCGGCTACTGCTTCATAAAAATCACATATTTAGAGCAACGAGGATACGTTACTTTCATGACGAAGTAACGCGTTCCTTCTGAATCGCGCGTTCCTTCTGAATCGCAGCAACGAATAACATACTATAGTTCCTTTTTGAGTATGTAACGAGGAACGTTATTTAGTTGCTTTATTTGAGCAACGTGTACATGTCTGGTATGGAGACATCCTACGAAGTATTATGAGAGGCGTAATGTTCGTGAACAATAGAATATTTTGCTCGATATGAAAAATAATACAGTAGGATATAAATTTTTCGCTTGACAGGCAACCGAGGCACTGTGCGTCCTTATGTACGCACGCGGTGAATGCGGATATCGTTTCGCTTCGCTTAAAATGGTTGTTCTGGCTTCTTTTTTTCTTTTTTTTTCATTATACTTCATGTCTGCATTCTTCTCTTCTTTTTTTTTCTTTCACTGATATGTAGTTTTAAAGCGTCGGAGAATCTAGCTGCCGACTGCTTTCTAAGGTCTTAAGATGCAGAAAATATCTGCGAGGCAGCAGCATATTGTCAGTTGCTACGACTGTTCATTTTTACGATCTGTAGCACTCATAGCAATATTTCTTCCCGTCATCACTTTCGGTGAGTGTGCGTGCTTTTGTGATACCTCATGCTTAGATAAACATCTATCAGGCATCGGTACCCGGACCATTCATGTTTTTAATTTATGTTAATTATATACTTGAAAACGTTCTTTCTAGCTTAAGATTATGTGCCGATGATTGTGTTTTTTTATGAAGACGTCTCTTGTAATGCCGATGTATTTGCTCTCCAAAGCGATTTAGATAAGGCTGATGAGGCTTGGTGTTTTCAATGAAGCATGTTTCTAAATCTCTCGGAATCAGTTCACATCAGCTGCATTGCCCGGATGTTGGTTCGCCCGATATTCCAGCATAACCTCGTTTACCAGGTGCAGTTTCAGCACCTCGCCTAGGCCTAATGTCCCCGATGGCGAACTCTTAATCGGGAAGCCATGCGGGTCATTACAGGCCTCTCCCGGCTAACACCGATCACAACTCTTCTGGCTGGGGCGCTGTTGAACAGATTAAGCTAATTAATTCATCAACGGTATCAAGCCTGGGCCTTGAATCTTGACGTATAGTTCCAGCGGCGGCTGCCCTGGCACATTATATGAATCTGTCTGTGCCATTCGTGAACTTCTCCTATACACCGGTACACCTTTGGCGAGGCGCAAAGGGGGTAGCGGTGTATCTAGGTTTGGTGTCGGTGCAAAGACACCGGCACCAAACCTAATTGCGGCCCCAGCCAGGCTCATGGACGTTTTCTTTTTACGGGTTTACTATTTTTAATGCTTCCTCATCAGTGTCCGCGGACGCTGACCAGGTAGCATATGTGGATGCTGGACTGACTCAATCATGGCTCCATATATGCCTCGTTTGCACCGCCTGCTACCGCATGCTCCGTGAGTCTATACTTAGATCCGCTGCTTTCCCACCCTTTTGCCTCCTCGTCGCGCCGGGCACGGGTGCCGGGCAGCGGGTCGCACTGCCCGTGCTTCGATTCCCGCTGGCTCGCTTTGGAATTCGGCTAATTACAGTTAATCACTTCTGGGTTCGATACCCGCCTTCCCATTTCTACTTGGGTGAGGTTTCTTGCGGTGTAAGTTCGAGTGAATCGCTATTAGCCCCGTGCGCGACCGAAAGCGTCGCTGTGGTCGGCCTTCCACGATTGGCCGAACGCTGACTATGACGTCAGAAAAGGATTTATCATCGACGGAAATAAGAGGAATGAAAGAACTTTAATTTTGACGGTGTTGGCAGTGTTCCTTTGAGAGCGCAATGATTTCAAGCTTCCACCATGCTAATAACAAACACCATCGAACTTTTTGTTTGCAAGGTAATGACGTCACACAAGAGGGCGCCACCAAAACATCTCGCCGCTAATACTCCGTTGCACCTTATGTTGTACCGCAGCGAAGGCTAGAAGTGCGAGCTCATAGAGTTGGCAGCTGCCCTTGGTGCACGAGAGCTTGTGCCGCCGAGATGTGCCCTAGAGCAAGGAGCTCGCGCTTGTAGCTTTTCCTGCGGTACAACACAAGGTGAAACAGAGTATAGTGGGTGATGCATGCTGATGATCCTCAAGACACTGCAGCTCTTAAACTGCCCGTCCGAAGCGGAGAAACTGGGCACTACACTCTTAGAAAAAAAGAGTAACGATAGTCCTCCCTAAGGGGAGGGACGGTTTTGTAACCTATGTTCCTTTAGAAAGGGAGAAACTTTCGTCCCTGACGCAGGGGAGCAAATAGTTCCTCCGTCGCCTGCATCTCATTCTGGCGGCCCTAAATCGAGAAAATCGAGCTCAATAAGGCTTAACGAGGACGCTACGTCTCTTGTACGAAACGAGAGGAGCAGCAAATAAAAGCGTAACACGAGCTTTCCGCGAACTGTGTTTATTCCTGAAGGCAGATTCCCCCTGCAGGTACAGAAACTTGCGTTTCGAAAGCAGTTACTCAGTCTTCTCGTCGTCAGCCCTGCGATGATGTTAAACAAAGACAACCGATACACAGTTACTTCGCGCACTTTACGTCTTACCTTTGCTGTTCCTCGAGTCACAATTCCTTCGTCAACCGCACATCACGGAGGAATGGTAAACCAATCCGCGAAACCAAAAGCCGCTCTCAAAAGAAGCAAAAAAACGAACTCGAAGTCACTGTGGCCGCTGTTTATAGCGTAGCGTGAAAGAAGGTTAAATCGCTTGCCACCAGATGGCAGGGTCAAGCAGAGTAATTGCAAGTAGCTAGGCTAGGTGGCGCTAGGTACTGCCCAATTCATGTTCTACAAAAAATTTATTTCTCAGGCCATCATCGTACTTCGGGATCCTCTACTACACACACATGTAGACACATTACGCATACTACAAGCATCATGTGAACATACATTGAGCGCATACACATACATAGCACATACGAACATCAATATAACGGTACACTGACCGGAACACTACACCCGAGCACTGCGTTTCCGTCTTTTCTACTGGTCGTTTTGAACGTACGGAATTTTGATTTTTTTTTTTTCAGCAATGTCATACCTCTGAGAGTCTTTTGAATGGCTCGGGGGATGAATCTCTTATTAAAAAGTAAACGCTCGATAATGCCGTAATTATTTGAAAGCCAATAAACCAAGCCGCTCTAATGCGGTTCGAAGCCATGAGTTTGTTTCCCCGCACGGCACGTCGTAGCCAGTATTTCTATTGTAGTGTTTGCTTTTCTATTTGTGCTGTTGGCGCATGGCTGCAATTGCCGTCTTGAATTAACCTCTGTAGAGCGGATATTTACTCAAGTGGAAGTGATGCTTCACTGGCAGAGAAATCGCTTTTCGATCAACTTGAATGCAGTCAAAGACGCGACTTGCGGCAGGTATTAAGTCGGAGCTACGCCGTGGCGAGCTCGAAAACTTCTTGCGCTCATCCCAGCGCGCCACTTGGAGGGCGATTTCTCCAGGAACCGTAGTATATTTAAACAACAAAATAAAGGGTAGCTTTTTTTCGATTTTACCTATATTTTAATGCTAAAATTCCACACTGTAAATATACGTACCTTCCGTCATAATTTCGCACTGTTCAGTCCTTTCCCCAGAGCGCAATCGCTCTCGGGGTGGAAACGACCGACAGTCACATTGGCCACTGTACGATGGGAGCTTACTGTTCAGACCAGCGTTCCAACATGACTATCCGCATGTCGATCGATTGCACCTAATCCCTCGAGTGGTATTAAACGTTTTAATGTAAAGCGGAATGTCAACCTGCGACACCCCGCCCCCTCCGATCACGGCCCGACCAGCGGCATCAATGCCCGACAGCTCATCTTGTTGTTACACCCCTGATACGCGAACACACGGTCACATCGGCGATAAATCCAGCCTTCTGTTCACAACGCACAACACTGCCATCACGATATTGCTGCTGTGTTGCTGGCACGCAGAAATACAGAACCACGTTGATTGCCGGTTGGCCCTCGGCATCGGAAAACAGAACCGAACTCAGCACGGAAGGCACCCAGGCAGCCGGCAGAAAAACCTGCCTGTATTGGACAAAGTTCCTGCTATTTCCATAACGTCGAAAACGTCGACACATTTCCCCGTGGTTCCGCTACTGTAGTTCCGCGTGGGTCTCGCAATCCGGAGACGGCCATCTTACCCAGTGTACCTAGCGCTGCTGGCACTGCTCCGAAACTTCGCTGTTTCTGGCGGCTTCATTTGCTCGTTTGATAAAATTAGTGATAAAAACGTCAATACGACCAAAATGTTCTGCACGTTTGGACTAGAAAACGGAATTACAGACGGCCTTCGCTGCCGCTGAAGCTCAATCAACTCAACATTTATTAAACAACGTGCGCGACGTGCTCGACAAACGAAACCGAAAGAAGATGAGTCGGGAGGGCGAAAGCTTTCTCCCGTGTGCCTGGAGAAGGAGAAAAACCTTTCGTTCCTCCCTTTTTCTCGTGTCCGCTTGGGGGCGCGTCAGTAGAACGGAGGAAGACGCGCCGTTGCTACCTTTTTGCTCCCTTTTTTCTCAGAGTGTATTATGCGGCAAGCTTACATTACGCAGGTGTCTAAAGCTCTATTGAACTAACTTGACATCTCGCGCTATATTTTACAGGGTTCTCAGTGGACACGAGTTCAAGAAGCGAAGAAGGTCTTGCACGCCACCACTTGTCTTGCGGTCGGCGTCAAAAGAAAGTCGACGTTTCGGGAAGAATCGTCAACGGCACTGAAGCCAAGCGTGGTGATTGGCCGTGGGTTGTTGGGCTCTACAACAAGAGCTCATGCACGCACTTCTGCGGAGGGGTGCTCATCAGTGAACGGATAGTCTTGACTGCAGCCCATTGCGTTATGTACGAGTGATGCCACTGCTTATTTAGAATCCGGCCACAATACAAATTAAGTTTTTTTTTAATGAATGACGTTTATAGGGTTGTTGTGTCTCAGTTTAAATGTTTCTTTGTCTGACCTTGGGATTAATCACCTCTATAGAAGGTGCAGTCATCGATAGTACACCTTCGTGCAATCGGCGACTGCTTGTTGTGCGCTTGGCGGTAGCGAGGAAGACCACACGTATTATGAAGACTCCTTGCAGGGTTTGTGTCTGACTTTGTTGCTCCCAGCAACGGAGGGAGCAACAACAGGCTTGTCGGCTCAGCAGCGACACGAAACTAGTTAGCATTGCACAGTGGTCTACTGGCATCTCATAAGTCAGTTCACTGACAATCCGTTCAGTACATTGTGAAATTTGTGCGACTGACTGATTTCAGGCTGGTTTCGGGTCGAACGCTTTTGTCAAATGCCAAACAGTAAAAACTTGAAAGAGGACAAATTTTATAAGAACAAAAAGAAAGAAAACCATCCACGTAAAACGTAACTTTGTAAAATATCAGATTGACGCTATCGCGTTTTAAATGTATTTTATGCTAAGGCATGCATTTTTAAGCATAAAAATAAAAATAATATCATTGAACAATATGTTAGAAGGCGGCATATATAAAGAGACGAGTAAACAGACGAGGTTTTTCTGCCTGAAAAGTTAGAGGCCACGAACACGATTTTCTTGAGGGTTGTAATTTCAAGTGAAATATTTTGTGAACTAAAGCTCTCCTTAAAATTTTATAAAATTATTTTCTCAGTGAACTCAAACTGCGAGATGCAGATACATCTCACGAGTCGACAAAGTATGGTGCCCAATGAAAATTTTATGCCACGATTTATAACCTATAAGGAATCATCGATAGTGCTCGGAAAAAAGTGTGACCTAGCCTAAGTGCATGCGACCGTCTTTGTAGAGCTGATTTTGATTATTTCGCACTGCAAAAGCAACGCCAATTGTTTCCCCCAACACAGCGAAAATTTGGAAAAAAAAACATGAATTGTGTCTTTTCATAAAACCAAATTTTATTATCATTGCTAAGGCATACTGCGCGATGTTAATTTACAAAACAAGCGCGAAAGTCACCAAACAAAACCTCGCCAATAATGGTTCTCGCCATAAAAGAAATGTTTGTGCTCGTCCATCTGCGCTACAGTGGCGGTTGATAACCTATAAGGAATCATTGATAGTACTCGGAAAAATGTTTGACCTAGCCTAAGTGCATGCGACCCTCTTTGTAGAGCTGATTTCGACTATTTCTCACTGCAAAGCAAGGTCAAATGTTTACCCTAACACGGTAAAATTTTGTAAAAAACAAAAATTGTGTTTTCTTTATTGAAACAGAATTTATTATCATTGCTAATGCATACTGCGCGATGTTCATTTTTTTTTTTATTCGCAACAATTAAGGTTGCATTTTTACTTACGTATACGACTGAGAAATGCATTCCTAGGAGCCTCTCGCCTCATTCACAATGCCGACTGGAGAAAACAAAAAGTTCCCTGCTCCTCGCTGTTTCCTGCAATCGAAGTGCGGCGACAGCCGAAATGCAGTGCGCTCTGCTGCGCACAGACTAAGCAAAATCAAAGTGCACACAGTTCCAGGCGACGTCCCAGTCTCACGAGACTAATGTTATCACATGCCGTGACATAATGAAGCCACATCACGGTGTCACTCATGTCACGATGTTACGTGACGTCGTGATTGTGGTGACGTCACGGTGCCACGTGATGTCAGGTTTATGGGGACGTCACAGTATCACGTGATGGCATGGTTACAATGACGTCACGGTGTCAATGTCATAGTTATAGTGACGTCACAGTATCAGGCGACGTCATGGTTGCAATGACGTCGTGGTTATAGTGGCATCACACTTTCACGTGACGCCAGAGTGTCCTGTTACTCTTTTTGTTACAATATATCCACTAAATTTAGCAAAATTAAGTTAGCGGGAAAACTATTTATGTAATTTCTCGCCGCCACCTTACACAAAACAAGCTCGAAGGTCCCCAAACTAAACCTCGCCAATAACAGTTCTCGCCATAAAAGAAATGCTTGTGCTCGTCCATCTGCGGTGCAGCGGCGGGCCCTTTTCGGATATTGCACAACGATAAAAGGCGCGCTCTAGTGGCGTACACTGTCCACGTCCCACGCAAAGTGTATTGTCTGTTCGATACGAACAACAGCATTTATTTAACTGAATATCAGGGCGCAAACAAGCTGGTGAATATTATGCACGACAGAAACCCCGAGACTTCGGGTGAAAACGACACAAACAGTTTTAATGTATGTTTCATTTTGATCCGCAGTCTCAGGGGTATTGTCATGCTGAGCATTTATTTGCGGTACTTTTTTCATTTCTTCTTTCTGCTTTATCAGGGATCTTGAAACCGAAAGTATTATGGTCTTTCTCGGAGCTTCAAAAAAACCGAAGAGTGACATTCCTGGCTCTGTGGCGATATCTTGGAGTAATGAATCTTTTGATGACTACGAATTTGACAACAGCACTTATGTTTATGTTGACAAAGTTAAAACTTCTCAAGATAAGCAACACGTTGATTTGCAAGATTCCGAAGGCGTACATATGGAAGTGGAAGACATATGCGTAACACTTCAGGACAGCGATTGTTCAGCGATGCCCGTAAGTATATTGTAAACAAAAGAAGTCAATCCTATTTTTGCGTTACGACGTTTATAGCAAATGCACAACTCAATTATGTTTTCACAGAGGGATATCGCCATATTAAAGCTGAACGAGAGTGTAACTTTCACCGACTATATACAACCGATCTGTCTTCCTGAGGAGTGCGAAGAACCTCCTAATGACGCTACAATTTACGTTGCCGGGTGGGGAATAGGTAAGGTCGTTTGTCTCTTCGCTTGAGTAGCCACGTGTATTAAAAACAAATGTAAACTCTGTATTGAAACAAAAAGAGCCATTAAAATATTTAGAATTTGAAGATTGGACAACTGATGTTGTAGGTTGGAAGTGTAGTGTAAAAAGGACTATACTTCGTTTCAGCTTCGGTCGGAGCGCGGCCGATGTTTCGAGCCGAAGGGCCAATCAAACAGCAAAAAAAAGCGCAACGTCATGGCGTGCTCTCTGCGCTTGATAGGACTAGCCGGCAGAGGAGCACGCACAGAGAGACGGCGAATAGCGGCTTGTCCTATCAACTGCGGAGAGCACGCCATGACGTTGTGCCTCTTTCGCTGTTTGATTGGCCCTTCGGCTCTAACATCGGCCGCGCTCGGACCGAAGCTGAAACGTAGTATAGCAACACATAGTTTTTATGGCCGCTTCTCAGGAAAATCGGTTGGTTAGTGTGAGTTGGATTCGTTCACCCCTTTTTCGTCTATGCCTAAAATTAACATCAGTTTTATTTTTTTAACTGTGATTGCATTAATATTTAGGTAATGTTACAAATCTTTAGGTGCGCTCAGTGTCTGCGTGTTTTGTAAAACAGCAATTAAAAAAAAAAAAAAAAGCTAGTATCCCTTGTGAAGCCGCTACTAGGCGTGATTAATCCTGTTGGAAAATATTAAACAGATTTTTGAGACATTTCCGTCGCGTGATGCCGACTGTATCGTATATGTGTGCTCGGGTTTCACTGGATGTTAGTTAGTTTGAAAATTGCTTTTAAAGGCCATTTAACCTTTGATTTAGGCTACAGTATGGTTAAATTAAATATCTGTCTTCAATTACCGTCACAATTTTTTTCATTCTCAGGCCTAAATTTATGAGAATGGAATCAAGATATTTTCGACTGGACAAGTTTGGTTTGCGTTCACCAGTCCCAAGATGCATAGCCTGTCCTTATATTCAAAAGTGCGTGCTAATAGCCGTTATGTACAACATCGTTTCGAGAATTTGGACGTTGTAATTAAAAATGTTGCCAAATGAATACCATCGGGGAATTTAGTAGAAGAAGCTTAATGTGGAGATTCGTTTTCGAACCGACCAATCCACATGATTTGAACACGAACTAAAACTGACTTAGAAGACTACTTTCTTAAATTATACCGTTTCCTTACAACATGGTGAGTTAGTCTTGTTCGACCTGACAGAAGAACTAGACAATTTAAACCAGACGGTACTGTTCAGCTCATTGCAGCAACAAAAGACATGGTGGAGTATTTTGCTTTAAGGCTAGACTGTAGGAATGCCATAGAAAGTTTTCCGAAAAAATAATTTAAATATTCCGCACATTTTCAGATCGTTCATACAGTGACCTTACTGAGAGTCTTTATATCATATACCCTGCTTTATGAACGATCCCTGCACAAACAACACTTTTTGTCATCTTACTTTCCAAAGCAATCTTAGCTCCCAGACGCCAACGGCTGCACGTCATCAGCGAAAGATGTGCTTTTCGTGACGGTTGCTGACAGAGTCAGTGTTAGTGGTGCAAAACTATCGCTAGTACTATCGATAGTATCGATAGTCGCCAGAAATCTGACTATCGATAGTAAAAAAAACTATCGATAGTACTATCGATAGTCGACTATCGAAAAACTATCGATAGTACTATCGATAGTCGACTATCGAAAAACTACCAATAGTACTATCGATAGTCGATTATTGGAAAACTATCGATAGTACTGAGTCGATTATCAGAAAGCTATGGATAGTACTATCGATAGTCAACTATCGGAAAATTTTTGTTAATCGACTATCGGAAAACTATCGATAGTCGACTATCGTAAACCTACCGATAGTTGAACATGGTCCTCCTACCGATACCTCCTGCCGATAGTACTGTCGACGGTTTAATATCGATAGTTTTGCGACACTAGTGGTTTGCTTCTCTCCCTCTTCTCCTTTTCTCGCTTTATTTTTTTAAATGGGACACCAACTAGCCCAAGCACTTACCATCCCAACTTTGGTTCAGCTTTCAGTGATGTCGAAGGCGGGAGTTTGGGCGAAGAGAGGAGGAAGGGAGGCGAGTGGCGGTGCGGCAACTGTGTTCGCTCTGGTAATGCAAAACTATCGATAGTACTATCGATAGTATTGATAGTCACCAGAAATCTGGCTATCGATAGTAAAAATACTATCGCTAGTACTATCGATAGTCGACTATCGAAAAACTATCGATAGTCGACTATCGAAAAACTATCGATAGTACTATCGATAGTCGACTATCGATCGATAGTCAATTTATCGATAGTTTTGCATCACTAGTCAGTGTTCCTTTTTAAACAGCGCAGAACAAAATACGAAAGAGCACTTCCTTGAATTAATTGCTTTCTCAACGTTCCCTTACCACCAGAAAAGTGCTCTTCGGTTGCTCTGTACTTCGTCACTAACACGTACATATTGACAGTTCACGCGATAAATTGTATTATATATCTTCTTTTCTAAAAAAATGTAATACTCTTAACATGAGTGTTCTTTGTTTTATTTTGCTTCGATGAAAGAACTTGCACTTTAGCTTTCTAGTTTTGCGTATAAATAAATATATTTCCCCAGAAGTACCCGACACATGTCAATTAAAACTTTTTTTTTCTGGTTCGATATTTGGACTTTTGATTAAATGTTCGTCTACATTCAAAGCGCTCTAGCCAAAACTCAAGGGCCTTTTCTTTCAGCATTTGAAAAAATGGAGCTGGAGTCTTACGATGATTATTCAGGCTTGTACCAAGACGGGGAAAGTGAGAACGACGATACGGAGGTCTCCACAAATAAGACTTGGCAGTTTGTCCAAACTCTGTCGCAGAACCTAATGCAGGCGCGAGTGAAATATATTTCACTCGAGGAATGCAGGAAAATAAGTAATCGCAGCCTGCCCAATTACACTGTCTGTTCTAAGCTGGAGGAGGGAGGTATATGTCAGGTAAGCAATTCATTCCAGCCTATTAGCGAATCTTTGTATCTCACAACTTGGTGTTGACATAAGATCAGATTTTAAAACAAAGATTACAGTATGATTAGTATGCAGTGCGGTATTTTCTGAAAAAGTAACATGGAGAAAAATGCTCAGTTTTCTTGCGAACTGAAACTCAAAAAGAAACCTACAGAAAAAATCTCTGAGGATCTACGACACCTCGCTTACGTCGGAACGTCGAATCCCGGAGAAAAGCTCACCGGCGAAAAGCTCACCGGAGAAAAGCTCACCGCAAAGACAGCGGATGCTGAGAAAAGCTCACCGGCTCTTTAGCCGATACGGAGAAAAGCTCACGGATTATTTTCTTCTTTTCATACGGAGGCTGTTGGATCATGGTAACATACGCAAATTTAGTATCATTAAAATTCTTTAGTTTTCTAAAAAAAAAAGGCTTTTTGGTAATATCTGTGAAGCTTATTGGGTATATTGCTCCCATATGAATAATTGCGGGCGACTGTTTTCTGTGGGTTACCCTCTAGGCAACAAAAGCCTAACTGAAAACTTTATCAATTTGAAAAATAGGAATAAGTTTGAAAACCTAATAATGTCTGCCTAACACCTAAAAGGCACCACCGTAAATGCCGAAAATCCGAAAGTGCATTAGCAAAAACGTGGTGCCTGAAATTCTCGTTGAAGGTTTTGTTAAGCTTTCAAAACAGGATAAAACGGTCAGTAGCTAGGGTATTGAGATTTCGTTCTTGCACGGACATGAACATTTTCTAGCCCTTCGTGCTGGTTTTTCCACATGTTGCCTTTGTGGGATAGTGCCCTTCTACGGCGAACCACCCATGACCTTCGGGGCTCCACACTGTTACCGTTGTTAATCGTGACGTCCATAAGAACTAGTATTTTGTAAGGATGCGAATTGGGCAAGTTGGTAAATGTTATACATGATAGAAAGAGCTCAAACGACGAAGACTACAAACACGACAGTAAGAAGCTGTTCTACCAACTAAAGTTTTATTAGTGAAAAAAAAAATAGCAAGAAAACAGCGTAGTCGACACTGATTACACTAACAAACACCTACTCATCTTTCAGGAACCACGCAATCTTTGGAGCTGAAACAGTTCACACACCTTTATTCATATTAGCTCGCAAAAAACAAACCTCTTTATTTGACAGAGCTAAATATGGCGCACTGTCAAGCTCTCAACAAATTGTGGTATTTGTTACGGATGTCCCACGTTCTGATTTTATATTTGAGGCAGGAATAATAGACAAAATTGGGAATTACTAATTTCTGAGGAATTAGTAAATATGTCCAATAAACTTCATGAATATTAAAACAAAGATGACAATTACTTTTAATGAAGTGACGAATTATAATTGCGTTAAACTTCCAAATGTCACGCACAATTTGGAAAGCTAAGAAAAAATAAATATTTCGGTAAGCTTTTCTGCGGAGAATAGTTCTCCGAAATCTATTCTCCGGAGAGCTTTTCTCCGGTGAGGTTTTCTCCGCCTCCAGAAACGTCGGCGGCCACGCGTTTCCTTCGAAGCTGCACGCCCCAACTTCTGTAGCTTTTGTGCTTCGTTTATATCTGACTATGTAAACATGTATTATGTTGTCGGCGCATGCCCAACCGTGGTTGGCAAGCATAACTATTGGCGAGGAGATCGAACCATAGGGGGCGCTATGACCCTTTATGCGTCAAACGAAAAGCTACTAGAAAAGCTGAACAAACTCGCCGACCAGATAGAAGTGCCCAGACTGACCACAGATAACGTAGAAGCGGTTCACCGCATCCCCACTACAACGAAGAAAACACCCATGGTGATAGTATGCTTTATCAACCGAAACGATCGAGATGCGTGGCTTAAAAATAAACAGAAACTGAGGAGTGGCGCAGAAGTAGATATCGTCTATCTAGAAGAAAACTTGACCGCTTCAAACTGAAAGTTGTTCTTTGATGTCAGAAAAAAAGCAAAACACCTCGGGTACAAGTTTATCTTGCATAAAGAAGGATGCTCGTATGTGCGAAAACGAGAAGGCGGCCCGACTCTAAGAATCGAGCAAGAAAATGACCTTGCAAAAATTAAATAGGGAAGTATGTACATTCACCGTATTAGACATGGAAAGGAAACAAACGTGTCGTTCTTTTGAAAAGTGGTCGGATAGAATAAACGCTACTGTTAACGAGTATTGCCTTGCTCTTTTACATACCAATGTACGCAGTCTTAAAAAAAATATTTTAATGAAATAAGCAGTTTGATAAACCCTTATCTGGACAATATAGACGTGACTGTATTATCAGAAACAAATATTGCATCTGATGAAGATACATCGTTCTCTCTAGATTATTTTGAAACGTTTTGGCATAATAAAGACGGGAAGAGAGGAGAAGGCGTCATGATCATGATAAATCAAAAATGAAAAAGAACCAAACACGAGAAAGTAAACTTTTGCTCAACGGAGGCACTACACATTGAAATTGAATACCACAGAAAGAAAACTTTTATATTAGGATTATAACGAGCACCTCAGGGAAATGTAAACACATTTTTAGACGATATCAATAAATGACTAAACGACAACAAAGACACAGACTTAATAGCTACAGGGGATATTAACCTCGACATCACAAAACCTAGTTTAATGATAAATAATTACCTAGATGATATGGCACAAGCGGGACTGGAGTCAATAATATATGAATTCACGAGAGAAGAGATATTAGGCGAGAAACTAACACAGTCATGTATAGATCGTATACACGTGCGGTCTAAGGAAGGGAAACCCGAAGGACAAGTAATTTCTAAAAAAGTGGCTGACCATTATTTTGTGGCAATGACTATTGCAGATCCTATTCAAAACAGTAATAAATCTATTGAAGGCTCATTTATAAACAATGAGATAGTCGATAAATATATCCAAGAAATTGACTGGAACGTTGTCGCAAAAGAACAGAACCCAGAAAAATTATACGATAATTGCAATAATACTTAAAAAACAAGGGAGCTGGTGATGATTCATGGTAATAAAACCCGAGACTCAGGAACACAGAAGGGGACGAACACAACACAACACAGACGTTGTGTTGCGTTCCCCTTCTGTGTTCTTGAGTCTCGGGTTTTATTACCATGAATTATACGATAATATTGTTAAAATATTCAAAGATATTTATACAAAATCAACTCAAAGATACAGTACGAAAAACGCAAACAGAATCAATGAATAACTAAAAAAAATTGATGACCTGAACAAAGAAAAAAAAGAAAGCTTGGCAACTACTGAAAAGATTTTCTAATAATAAGTACAAAGAAAATAACAGAATAATTAGGAATAAATTTACAGCATTAATAAGATAAACAAAAATAAATTATTACTGGAATAAATTCTCTGAGACAAAAGATACAGCGGAATGCTGGTCCTTGGTACACCAACTGTTACAACGAAAAAAGAAAAAAAAAACGATTGAAGACACTATTCAAATGAACTTTGGTCCTGAACACGACTTAGAGGTACTAGCAAATAGTTTTAATACAGAATATGTGCAGTCAATTGAAACTTTATGCTGTACGGCAACGAAAGACAACCAAATCAAATAAGAAATAATGATTCAATATTTTTCCCCAATATGGATGACAATGATCTAATCGAAATTTTAAAACAATTAAAGACTAATAAAGCAACAGGGTTTGATCAAATTAGGGCTAGAGATATTAAATACCCTATCACTATAATGAAACCTGCATTATTACAGTTTTACAATCGTATATTCTCTAGCGGCATCATCCCAAAAAAGCTTAAAACATTCGTTGTTCGGCCTATATACAAGAAAAGTGAGAAAAATAAATTCCTAATTTACAGACTAGTTTGCATCCTTTCTGTGGTAAATTATATAATAGAAACATATATTAAAATATATTAATGAAGTATATAATAATATTAATAATTGCTAAATATAACCTATTAACTAACACGCAATATGGATTCAGGGAACATATAGGAAGCAGTGACCTTCTAGAAGACCTTTTTGACAATGTAAATGAAAACATGGAAGCCGGTAATTGTGTTCTAGCTTTATTCATAGATTTCACCAGGGCTTTCAAAACAAGAAATCATGATATAATAATGAATAAACTATATAGTATTGGGATTCGAGGGAAGACATATGATTTATTCCTAAATTATCTTACTGATCGGTTTCAGGTAGTACGTTTAGGCTCAAAATGTAGCAAGGAAATTAAGGTAAAACAAGGAGTACCATAAGGTACAGTCTTCGGTCCACTGCTTTTTAATATATATGTTAACGAGGTAGCACAGGTTAGATTAAAAAGTAAGCTCCTTCAATTTGCAGATGACGCGGTAATTGTATACGCACATAGAAATTACGAAGTAGCGGCAATGACTATACAAGATGATATACATAACATTATTCAATGGTACTGTAAAAACCGAATAATCGTAAACGTTCCTAAAACGCAAGTAATATGCTTTAGAGATCCAAGAAAGAAAATCGTAAATGAATTTCCAATAAAAATGCATGATCATAACGGCGACAACTGCTCGCGCATCCCGCTAAAATACGCTGATAATGTAAAATACCTCGGTATGCACATAGACAAACATGTTGACGAGTGAGCTAGTTGGTCATTCATATTAGCGGAAAACAAACAGCGCAGGGACAAGGACAGCGTAGAAGGCGGTAGACATACACAGCGCTGACTTACAACTGAGCTTTATTGGCACTGACAACCTGTATAAATACAAAAGTTGCCCGCCACAAAAGCCAAGAAAAGAAACAACACTAGAGGAGGACTACACGTGTTCCTAGAGTCATCTGCAGGCGCGGTTGTTCTCCGATCTGAGTAGAAAAATACACTCCTTTTCCGTCAAGGCAAGTGACGGGGCACTAACACAATCTGAACCCGATTGTCCAATGGTGCGTGCTTCTATAATCTCACGTGTCAGCCTATCCTTTTGTTTTCTGATGACCGTGCATCGTTCAAAATCCGGAGTACATCCGCAATCGCGGCAATGCACCGCAAGGTGCCCCGACACAACCTGAGAAACATTATAACGATGCTCTCTTAAACGCTCATTAAGACAACGTCCTGTCTGCCCTATGTATTTCCGGCCACAGGACAGGGGAATAGAGTATACAACACCCGCAACGCATGTAACAAACTGGTTTTGGTGTTTCTTGGTGCACACCTGTCTCTCTATTACATGAGAATTCACTTTTTTGCACATCATAGATAGCTTGTCTGAAGCCGAAAAGACCACGTGAACACCAGCTCGACGTCCCACTTTCTTCAGATTATGGGATACTTTGCGTAGGTACGGTAGTACTGTGATGTTCCTGTTTTTCCTGTTAACTTGTTCAGCACTCTCAATGCGTCTTGTCTTTAGTAGAGTCTCTACGACTGCCGTTAGGAGGCGCAACAGGTAGCCCGCGGCCGTGAGCCTCGCTACTTGGTTCTTAAAGCTATCCTTTACCAAGTGAAAGCCGGATTTATTAAGGGCGTTCTTAAAGCAAATGTTGATGATTCCCCTTTTCACCAGTCTGCCCACTCTAAACTGGTGAAAAGGGGAATCATCAACATTTGCTTTAAGAACGCCCTTAATAAATCTGGCTTTCACTTGGTAAAGGATAGCTTTAAGAATCAAGTAGCGAGGCTCACGGCCGCGGGCTACCTGTTGCGCCTCCTAACGGCAGTCGCAGAGACTCTACTAAAGACAAGACGCATTGAGAGTGCTGAACAAGTTAACAGGAAAAACAGGAACATCACAGTACTACCGTACCTACGCAAAGTATCCCATAATCTGAAGAAAGTGGGACGTCGAGCTGGTGTTCACGTGGTCTTTTCGGCTTCAGACAAGCTATCTATGATGTGCAAAAAAGTGAATTCTCATGTAATAGAGAGACAGGTGTGCACCAAGAAACACCAAAACCAGTTTGTTACATGCGTTGCGGGTGTTGTATACTCTATTCCCCTGTCCTGTGGCCGGAGATACATAGGGCAGACAGGACGTTGTCTTAATGAGCGTTTAAGAGAGCATCGTTATATTGTGTCTCAGGTTGTGTCGGGGCACCTTGGGGTGCATTGCCGCGATTGCGGATGTACTCCGGATTTTGAACGATGCACGGTCATCAGAAAACAAAAGGATAGGCTGACACGTGAGATTATAGAAGCACGCGCCATTGGACAATCGGGTTCAGATTGTGTTAGTGCCCCGTCACTTGCCTTGACGGAAAAGGAGTGTATTTTTCTACTCAGATCGGAGAACAACCGCGCCTGCAGATGACTCTAGGAACACGTGTAGTCCTCCTCTAGTGTTGTTTCTTTTCTTGGCTTTTGGGCCGGACAAATTTTGTATTTATGCAAGTTGTCAGTGCCAATAAAGCTCAGTTGTAAGTCAGCGCTGTGTGTGTCTACCGCCTTCTACTCTGTCCTTGTCCCTGCGCTGTTTGTTTTCCGCTAATAGAAAAACATGTTAAATGGGATATTCACATAGACCAGGTTTGTAAAAAATTAAGGGTATTAATGGCACATATGTACCATATCCAAGAACTAGTACCACGATCCATACTTAAAATTATATACAATGCACTGGGTAAATCCGTACTTCAGTATGGAATAACAGTTTACGGGCACTGTTCCAAGTATTTACAACTAAAGATAGAATCGATTCAAAAAAGGATAGTTGGGAATATTGGTTACCGAAGCGAAGAAACTAATCTCTCAGATTATATGCCTAAAGAATTAGGAATGTTACGATTCAGAGATCAAATGAAGTATGATATTATTATAAAACATTTTTTTCAACAATAAATTCAGGCGCGAAAATGAAAAAGGAAGGACATTAAGACCCAATAAAAAATTTGTTCAACTATTTATAAGAACAAGATATGGAGAGGCCACAAGGAACTATTACATACCTAAGCTTTATAATACATTACCGGATGAGCTACTAAAACTAAAATCCCCTAGAATGAAAAAAATAGCAAAACGGTGGATAATTGAACAAGGAAAAAAAGATCCGTAAAAGGTAATAAGTAGAACCGATGAGTATCCCCGAAAATGCAGAATATAAAAGGGTATATTTTCTGTTCTATTATTAGAATTATCTTGTAAGTCGCGAATTCTATTTTCTTTCACGATATGTAAATACTAATTCACTATGAATGTACGGGTTTTACATGTACTCACCAAATTAGAGGAACTAACATAAGCTGTAAAAGGAGGTGGAACTGTAGTAATATATACTAATATCGGTATGCTTTGTTGTTTTTAGTTATCTGTGCAATAAAAAGCAGAGGCTCCCGTCGCGTCCCACGCACAAGTCATTATTGGCTTATGTGGGCTTTATATTTTATTATTTTCAAAGAAAGTAAATAAAGATGGTTTTTGTATTGTATTGTATTGTTGTCCCCAAGCCTCGGTGTTTACGCAAGGCCTGGGGACATACCCACAGGCCTTGTGGGCATGTCCACGTCATCTTCTTCAATAAAGAGAGGGGCACAGTGTGACGTAAAAATACTACCAATAAACGAACTAACGGTTTTTTTTTTTATACTGCCGGACATTTTACGAAAGCAATCGTCATAGAATGCGAGCTGGGCTCGGCATATGCACCGTGCATGCTGCATTTTTTATGCAGGCCGAGTGGTAACAAAAGAGCCCCTCCTCCCCCTCGGGCGACCGGAGAACACGAACTCCAGCCGAACGATGACGCGGCGTTCGGTAAAGTCAGCCGAGCACTGAGTCATTGTTATTTGCTGTCCCCATCCGTGTAGCTCTGAAGTAAGCCGCTTGGGGCGCCACGGTGGGATCTCCTCCACACTAGTCACTTTAAAAAAAAACAGAAAATAAAAAAAAATGTAACAGTCTGGTTAGTCTGGTTGGGACACCCGTGTCAAAAAATAAATGTTACGCGAAAAAAAAATATTTAGAGCAATACTGACGGCGCGATATTTATTTGGAATGCTGAGCGCAAAGTCCATGACGTCACGGAATGGTCACTCGCTTTTTCGACCTCAACGTGAAGGCGAAGCCGATCCACCTCTCCTCTCTGCGCCCAAAATGCCAAGAGAGAAAACAAGTGAAAAGGAGGTGACTACCGACTAAATCGCGTCTCGCACCGTCAATATTGCTCTAAAAAATATTGTTTTCGCGTAAAATTAATTTTTTTGACGCGCGTGTCCCAACCAGACTGTTTAAAAATCGTCCGTAATGTGAGTTGTCCATAGTAAGGAGACAAAATGCACGTATTTTCCCAGTTTCGTCCCCGAAAATTCTTTCCATATAGCGGGGTATCCATATTAACCGGGTCCGTATTAACGTGACATGACGGCAGTTAGCTGCGCTGAAGCCACAGCATTAAAAATTGCATCATCTATATTTCTACGTAAAAATAGAAAAAAAAAACTTCGATTAAACGTCACTTTATTCACTATATGGCGTTCGATTTTTTCTCTCAAAAGATGTTTCCCGGTGGTCGGGTTTTCTTTCCCCAGGAATTGTATAAAGAAAAAGTCAACGCACAGTTGTTGTTTTTTTATTCTTTTATTATCTAGCGGGAGCACGCTACAGGGCGTGTAACGTATTCAGGTTTAGAAGCATAGAACGGAAATATTGAAGGCGAAAATTGCCACCTTTCTTCCATTCTCTTTTATTTTAATCCGTCCACTTCCGCAACATTCTGGCGGTTTCAGATTCTAAACCGGACTTTACAGAGGTTTTCCGTCGTATGGGAATTCAGTTGTGAGAAGCACTAAAAATCAAGCAGAAGAGCCGGCGCTCCAATTGCCAGTACCGCCTGACCAGCGGACACGCGAAGCGACCATTTCGCGCGTATCACCTGCGCCCCGAGTCTAATTTCAAAACTATGAATATCCTCCAAAAAATCAAAACACCGCGCTAAAAAAAAAAATCGTTTATATTTTACCAAATATAAAACAAATAGCAACAACTTCCGCGGTGTGCGCGGTCTTGCGTTTAGACGGGCACTTTCAAATGTGCAATCGCCGCCGTACTACATGTGCGAAGATCGTCAAAGGGTTAAACATATTTTTTTCATTAAAACTGCAGTTATTCTAACGGCAGTCTTGGGAATAAGAGCAGCGCACAGACATCACAAGAAAAATAAAACAATCTGAAGTCTGCAAAAAACAAAAAGACAGAGCGAACATTAAGTTATAAAGTCTCCAGGATTTCGTTTATTTCGTCAAGGTTTCATTTATTTGTGGCCTTACTCGATGTACCAAATTTAAATGTTGTGTTGACTGAAAACCCATACAGATTGCAATATAAGTGAAGACAGCAGAGACAGTGGACTACGATCTCAGCCGATGCTACGATCAGACGGAGACCATTAAGCCACGCCGAAAGTGCATTATCAAGGGGCTCATTCTTTTTGTGCTGTTTCCTACCGACGACTAAACGAATCACGCACAAAAAATTGCTTGAGATCATGGGGCATTCGGTGTGTGTGGTTGGTTTCACCCAGGATAGCAAACGCACAAGGACGGCGACCGCAAAGAACATCCACAATTCCCGCTCATTCACACTGGAAGCGGATCCGCGCTCGCCAAGCGGTTGCGAACGCGGTTGTATAAAAATCCAGTACAATTGCACGCGCACTCGATGACATCAAGTGCGCGTGAAATTGTACTGGATCTCGCTGGATCTTTATACAACCGCGTTCGCAACCGCTATGCGAACGCGGATCCGCTTCCAGCGTGAATGAGTGGTTCGCGCTGCTTGAATATCTTTATCGATCGTAGCGCCGGCTGCGGTCGAACTTGGGTCCCTAAACTCGTCAAACGCAAAGTTGGAGTCAAAAGCTCGCGGAGAGCGCCGATTGGATGCTGGCGACAAAAGCGCGAAGTCATCGACGTGATAGTCTAATCAATGCGCTCTGTGAATTTCGGCCCCAACTTTGTGTTTGTCGAGTTTAGAGCCCTTGGAGTGAAAGGGAGTAAGTAATACAAAGATCAACCATAGAGACCATAAAGAGTGGCCACTCAAGCCGTTTCGCGGCCCATGAGTTAGGGACTCTACTGGCCGTTTGTAGGCGCAACAGTGCCACTTATCCTGAACATTTGTCAGATATAAAATATTAATAAATAACTTTGTTGTGTAGAGTAAAATTTTAAAATTATTACGAACTTTAAAAACTTTCAAAAACGACTTCAACGGCGTTGGCTATGGCTGCGGCGCGACGGTTGGCTTCGGAGTCGTGGACTCGACGGAGGACGGATACATCGGCTGCTTGGTCTGTGTCTCATGCCTCGTTGTGTGGGTTGAGTTGGTTCCACGGGTTCCGCGGCTTGTTGTCTCGTGCGGATTTCTAGTCATTCTTCCGTTGCGGTGAAGGTGAGATGTTTTGTTCAACCCGTATTTTCTTTGTTTGTTATTGTGGGGTTTGGAGTGTATTTGTTTGCAAGTGGCGTAGTACGCCGATCCATGGTACCGGCTCTTTCTAATTTGAGCTGTTTGGAACTGGCTTGTAGTACAACGGTGTCAAATTAAAGATATGCGTGATTTAAAACATCTGACTGCCGCCATGGCTCCGTTTGCTTTCTCAAGCTCGTTTAACTGCAATCCTTTCAAAGTTAGGGTTACACGCTTGCGCGCATTGGGCGCTGACTTGCTGAAAGCGCGATATTACCGTGCGGTATGCAAGTAAGGGTTCTAGGTTGTTAAAGTTTGCATATGGTAACCTCGAATGTGCCGTTGTACTTTCTTGCATCACGACCCCGCAATGCTAACTAGACAACAATTTATAGTTGAAAGAAGAAATATTTTTCCAAAAAGTTTAGAAAGTATAGGTACCAGTTTTTATAATTTTACGGTGACAAATGTTTTAAATTTTTTTATAGCTCTCGTCACCGGGATGTTTGGCTACGGCAGCTACTGCTGCGTAGCCTGGTGTAGAAACAATGGACGAACGCGGAAGAAGCCAGGAACGAAGTTTTTTTCGGATTCCCCGGGACGACAGGTAAGTTAAGGTCTCCTTTTGTGTTTGTTTGAACAGCGTACTGAATGCACAGTTCACCTGTGAAAGTGTATGGGCCAGAAAACAATGTTTGATCAAATCTTGTTTTATGACTGCAAAGGGTTTTTTATCTGTTGGTAATGGATGCAACTGGAAACTTTCCACTTCGCCCTAAGTACTGTGTAGTGAATGGTTGTAGAGAGTGATCTTAACAAAATTTTAGTTGCCAAGTAGCGAATTGCACGAAAAATTATACTTTTTGTAGGACTCGATTAAGATTGTGCTAAAGGCTCGATTATTTGTTTTATATACGTGTTGAAACATCATACTTCATACGAAAGCTGTAAAGCACTAACTTGCGAGAAAAACACTGTTTTCTGGCGTAGGAAAAATTTACTTGGGTCAGTTCGTCAACACCGACTTAGTACGCAATGCGCCACCGGTCTCTCGTGGTAGCTATATGATTGGGTTACTACTTTTGTGTTTGCTGCTTTGCGCAACTCTTGAGCTATCGGAAATATGATGTATGTGCGCGTTTATATGACTGGAATGCTTTCAGGCAATATTATTTCACTTATTAATCCCAAGTGGCACCAAAATATATAGATCACCGTGGCCAGGCAGCTATGTGTTTGACCGAAGCGCCCCTTTTACAATAGTGAACAATACATGTTGCAAGTCAAAGGCCTGGCTCCAGTATGCGAACAGGAACGACCTTCTGGATAAACAAGCGACTGAGCTGTTCATGAAGTATCGCATCTGTAGTGATCACTTTTTAGCACGAGACTTCATGGATCCTGCAAAAACGAGGTTGACAAGAACTGCAGTGCCTTCTGTTCGCCCCGAGGCTCGCCGGGAAACCGGCACAGCTCAAGGTAATGCTTTTTTTACGTTTTCAAGCACATGAAGTGTATTAATAGGGTGTATTTTGTTTGTGGACATTAGTGCTGTCATTGCTTCAAAACGTAGCACCAGTATTTAGGCGCAAAAACCTGTGTCTAATCAACAAACTTTTCTAGGCCATAAGGAGGCGACTACTTCTGGCAGCGCACCCTCAACCGGCTGGCCCCTGGCTTCTTCAGTGGTTGCCCATAGTAAGAGAGACCTTCATTTGGAAACAACAAGTATCTAATTGACAAACTCTTGCAGACCACATGGAAATGACCACTCCTGGCAGCACACCTTCCACCAGCTGCCCTTTGGCTTCTTCAAGGGTTTCCCATGGTAAGAGAGACCTTAATTTAGAAACAACAAGTATCTAATCGACAAACTATTGCAGACAACATGGAGGAGACCACTCCTGGAAGTACGCCCTCCACCAGGTGCCCTTTGGCTTCTTCAACGGGTGCCCATGGTAGGAGAGACCTTCATTTGGAAACAACAAGTATCTAATCGACAAACTCTTGCAGACCTCATGGAGGCGACCACTCCTGGCAGCACAATTTCCACCAGCTGCCCCTTGGCTTCTTCAGGGGTTTCCCATGGTAAGAGAGACCTTAATTTGGACACAAGAAGTATCTAATCGACAAACTATTGCAGACCCCATGGAGGCGACCACCCCTGGCATCACACCTTCCACCAGCTGCCCCTTGGCTTCTTCAAGGGTTTCCCATGGTAAGAGAGACCTTAATTTAGAAACAACAAGTATCTAATCGACAAACTATCTCAGACCACATGGAGGCGACCACTCCTGGCAGCACACCCTCCACCAGCTGCCCCGTGGCTTCTTCAATGGGTGCCCATGGTAGGAGAGACCTTCATTTGGAAACAACAAGTATCTAATCGACAAACTATTGCAGACCACATGGAGGCGACCACTCCTGGCAGCACAATTTCCACCAGCTGCCCCTTGGCTTCTTCAGGGGTTTCCCATGGTAAGAGAGACCTTAATTTGGACACAAGAAGTATCTAATCGACAAACTATTGCAGACCCCATGGAGGCGACCACCCCTGGCATCACACCTTCCACCAGCTGCCCCTTGGCTTCTTCAAGGGTTTCCCATGGTAAGAGAGACCTTAATTTAGAAACAACAAGTATCTAATCGACAAACTATCTCAGACCACATGGAGGCGACCACTCCTGGCAGCACACCCTCCACCAGCTGCCCCTTGGCTTCTTCAATGGGTGCCCATGGTAGGAGAGACCTTCATTTGGAAACAACAAGTATCTAATCGACAAACTATTGCAGACCACATGGAGGCGACACCTCCTGGCAGCACGCCCTCCACCAGCTGCCCCTTGGCTTCTTCAATGGGTGCCCATGGTAGGAGAGACCTTCATTTGGAAACAACAAGTATCTAATCGACAAACTATTGCAGACCACATGGAGGCGACCACTCCTGGCAGCACGCCCTCCACCAGCTGCCCCTTGGCTTCTTCAATGGGTGCCCATGGTAGGAGAGACCTTCATTTGGAAACAACAAGTATCTAATCGACAAACTATTGCAGACCACATGGAGGCGACACCTCCTGGCAGCACACCCTCCACCAGCTGCCCCTTGGCTTCTTCAATGGGTGCCCATGGTAGGAGAGACCTTCATTTGGAAACAACAAGTATCTAATCGACAAACTCTTGCAGACCTCATGGAGGCGACCACTCCTGGCAGCACAATTTCCACCAGCTGCCCCTTGGCTTCTTCAGGGGTTTCCCATGGTAAGAGAGACCTTAATTTGGACACAAGAAGTATCTAATCGACAAACTATTGCAGACCCCATGGAGGCGACCACCCCTGGCATCACACCTTCCACCAGCTGCCCCTTGGCTTCTTCAAGGGTTTCCCATGGTAAGAGAGACCTTAATTTAGAAACAACAAGTATCTAATCGACAAACTATCTCAGACCACATGGAGGCGACCACTCCTGGCAGCACACCCTCCACCAGCTGCCCCTTGGCTTCTTCAATGGGTGCCCATGGTAGGAGAGACCTTCATTTGGAAACAACAAGTATCTAATCGACAAACTATTGCAGACCACATGGAGGCGACACCTCCTGGCAGCACGCCCTCCACCAGCTGCCCCTTGGCTTCTTCAATGGGTGCCCATGGTAGGAGAGACCTTCATTTGGAAACAACAAGTATCTAATCGACAAACTATTGCAGACCACATGGAGGCGACCACTCCTGGCAGCACGCCCTCCACCAGCTGCCCCTTGGCTTCTTCAAGGGTTTCCCATGGTAAGAGAGACCTTAATTTAGAAACAACAAGTATCTAATCGACAAACTATCTCAGACCACATGGAGGCGACCACTCCTGGCAGCACACCCTCCACCAGCTGCCCCTTGGCTTCTTCAATGGGTGCCCATGGTAGGAGAGACCTTCATTTGGAAACAACAAGTATCTAATCGACAAACTATTGCAGACCACATGGAGGCGACCACTCCTGGCAGCACGCCCTCCACCAGCTGCCCCTTGGCTTCTTCAATGGGTGCCCATGGTAAGAGAGACCTTCATTTGGAAACAACAAGTATCTAATCGACAAACTATTGCAGACCACATGGAGGCGACCACTCCTGGCAGCACGCCCTCCACCAGCTGCCCCTTGGCTTCTTTAATGGGTGCCCATGGTAAGAGAGACCTTCATTTGGAAACAACAAGTATATATCTAATCGACAAACTCTTGCAGACCACATGGAGGCGACCAATCCTGGCACCACACCCTCCACCAGCTGCCCCTTGGCTTCTTCAGTAGTTGCCCAGAGTAAGAGAGACCTTCATTTGGAAGCTACAAGTATTGCATGTATGTTCTTTGCCGTCAATGAGTGTAAATATTGCATTCCTTATGGTTGTTGTGAAGATTAAAACATACTCAATTCAGCTAGTATATCATTAACGACAAGTTTGTCATGGGTTTAAATTATTTGTAGTTTAAGGGCAGATCATCTATAACCCTTAGATTACATCGGTATCAGGTACTTTTGATTGTGTTCATCATATAAGCATGTCTGCTCGCTAACTCACTAATTTTTTTTTTCTGCTTCTGCAGTTTCAAGAACTTCAGCGCCTGCTGTCTGCAATAGTGCAATGAAATCCAAGGACACTATAAGGCGTCTGCAGGCCAAAGTTTCAAAGTATAGGAAGGCCCTCGCAAGATTGCGCAAGCAGCTGCAGAAGGCGCCTCGGACAACTTCAGAAGCTCTCGACATGGTTCGCCCTCACGTCACCGAGGAGGCATTCCAGCTGCTGTCGAGCTATGTTAAGCTGAGGTTGAAGGCCAAGGGAAGGCGATTTCCGCTTTGGCTTAAAAAGCTTGCCCTGCACTTGAACTTTCGTGGTCCACGGGCATACCGTTTGTTGTCTTCCTATTTTACTCTTCCGTCTCGGCGCTCACTGAGAAGATGGTTGCCTAATGTTAAAATGACACCCGGAATCATTCCTGGAATTATGTCTTTCATTTTGACAAGGACGCAGTCTTGGAATAAGCGCGACCGTGTATGCACTTTTTAATCTTCAACGAGATAGTGCTGAAGAAAAACCTGTCCTATGACGTGGCACAGGACGTTGTGCTCGGATTTACGGATGATGGCAGCGAACGGACTTCAACAATTGCCGACAGGGCGATGGTTGTCCTTCTGTCGGGGATTTCTAGAAAGTGGGTGCAACCAGTCGCCTATACCATTGGGCACACGTCGACGCCATCTTCCGTAATCCGCAACTTACTGTTCTCACCGATTGAGCAGCTGAAAGGCATTGGAATCACAGTTAAGCTGTGATTTGTGACCAAGGTGCTTCAAACGTAAGCTTAGCCAGTCAGCTGGGTGTTTCTGTAGCACAGCCTTTTTTTACCGTAAACAATGAACGTTTTCGATGTGCCTCATTTAATAAAAACAACTCGCAACAATGTGCAATCGCACAGGCTTCACATCGGAAACGAGGTTGTTGACTGGGCACACATAGTAAAGCTGTACTACTCCACACATGAGATGAGACTACGACTGGCCCCAGGAACTAACCGACCGACATATTTTTCAGAAACCTTTTAACAATATGAAGGTTGCGCGGGCCACACAGGTCCTAAGTAGCTCGGTGTGTCTCGCACTTTTATCTCTTGTTTATGCTAAAGAGCTCCCTGATTCAGCCAGATCCACGGCATATTTTTGCGATAGAATGGATAAGCTTTTCGAGAGCTTGAATAGCTGTTGTCCGAAGAAAACTGAACAAAAGTTGCGATATGCAATTGGCAAAGGGAAGTAGGAGTTAATTGAGTTAACTTCCAGGCCGCACTCCCATGGATTGCGGCCTGGAAGTTCGAGGGCAGGCGTCAGCCACATACCAGCATAGGGTGGCAAATAACTATTAAAGCTATCCTCCTGCTCTGGGAAGATATTTCAGAAAATTTTGACTTCGAGTTTTTGCTGACGCGGCGACTGCAACAAGACCCGCTGGAAAATATGTTTGGGCACATCCGTCAAAAGCAGGGTTGCAACATGAATCCCAATGTGTCCCAGTTCATCTCCGGGCTCAAGCACATTGGGATGCGCAAGCTTTTTATTCTTTCAGATAAGGGGAATGTGGAGGATGATGGGGCAGACCTCCTTCAGGAGCAGTCGCCATTTTCTCTTCGTGTTGCATCACTTGCAGACGTTGTGGAAGTTGTCCCTCCAGACAACTTTCCTTCTTTGGACAACATCTCTGAATTGGCGTCACACCAGAGTTCCCATGTTATTGACGACTCTGCCACCTATTATGTCTCTGGATTTCTCATCAAATTGTTTATTGAGAAGTCTGCAGAAGGCTGTCGTTGTTGCGAGTTGCTTAGGAACAAAGAGGATAGCTTCAACAGGCCCCACCAGTATTTTACCATGCTTAAGGCATATCATGTTCCAGGAAAACTCTTTGGTAACCTGACTGTGCCATCGGACGCAGCTTTCACGTTGGTTCAGGAGCTCGAGTCTCACTTTCTTTCCATCATTGAAAGTGTAGCTCATCTTCCAAACGTGTGTGATGTCTTGTTCCGAAATTTCTCGTGCATTGGACTTTTTAATTTTTGTACTGCGGAGTGCCGCGTGCGTTTTTTAAAAATGTTTTGCAGGGTTCGTTTATGTTGGCATGTGCGTTTTGTGAATAGAAACTTAGACAAGGCTCGTTTTCAATCTTGCTCATCTGGTGCACAGCTTGACAAGTTCAAGGGGTAAAGCTTACCTCATATTTGAGATACGTGTTGAAGCCTTAATGCTGCTTTTTTGAGATATCTGTTGTTTATACAAGCGCTAAGTGTATTAATTCGGGAGTGAAGACTGCACCCAAGAATTTCTTAAAACTTTTTGTAACTGTTTCTTTAATTGTGAGTCAATGGAATGCGAAAGACCTTTTCATTTTATACCGACATATATATTATTGGGCCACCATACTTGAATGTCAGTTCTTATAGCTTATGATCATGATTCCTAATTTACACGGAAGTGAAGCTTACTGAAAAGGGATGTATTTGATTAGTTCATGCCAAGCATTTCTTGGGAATATTTTTGATGAGTAGGTCTCAGAGACCCAGTGTCCTAATGACAATCGTTTCTATCACATGTTGCTTTTTTGCATCAAGGTCATGTTGAATGGAAGAGTTCTCATTCCCATACTCTATTAGCATAGTCCCTTGTATTGCTTGCATTAGGCCGTCCATTGGCTTCCAGTTGTTGCTATTTTGATCTTAATCATTGGTTTAGTCAGCAAGAGCAAGATATGTTTATTTGAGCAGTGCATACTGCATTCCCGGCATCTGTTGGGGTCATTCTGAACGACTATGTCAGTAGTCTGTACTATTTGCATCCTCCTTTAGACATTCAGTTGTTTGTTTTTCTCATGACGGCCATGGTATACGTAAGAAGTATTGTGACTGTAGTTTCTTTGTTGACGGACATTTGCATTCGGTCACTGAATTTGGAAGCCACTGGGCCAGATTGTTCTTCTATTGTTGCTGTATTAGTCACATGGTGATATGTGCAAGCACCTTTCATGAAACTTCGACGACAATTTATTTTAAATGCCCTCCATCACATTGCGTTTGTCGCTGTAAGGCTCGCTGTAATACAGTACTTTTGTTTCCAGTGTTGCACTGTTGACGCGTTATTCATACATTTTGCATGTGTATTCTTATTTTTGTAATGTATGAATAACATACATCAATCACCGATGATTGTTTTGCATGTCATAGTCACAAAAATAAACTTTTGTGGTCAATTCCTGGTGTCGTCCCATGTCGTCCCTTCAAGAGAGTTAGCACAAATGTGAAAATAACCTTTTCGGTGTGCGGTCAGTTTGAATTATATGTAGCGCTGGATGACTTTTCTTCTGCAGTACAATTAAAGTATACTTAGAAAACAATTCTATTTTAAACAAAAAGCATGCTAGTTACAATAACACTGACTCGTTGAACTAGAGGGCGCAAGCTACTGCCCGATAAAAATACCGTCAGAATTCGCCTTGAATCCATTCATTTATCTGGCCTGTGGGTTGTACGTGTATCCATCCGTTCAACACTCAACTAGGGACTATACCGGCCGCTGGGTGCGCTCGTTGACACTAAATTGGGCCGCTGGGGCCTATGGAAGTGTCCGCTCTTTACGTAGTACTATATTTCTCTATGGATCAACCCCTAAACATTACGACCGCCCCTTCACTGTGCAAAAGAACGTGCTTAACGAACCGGCCATCCGCGTTATCTACCCCCTGCCGATGCGGATGGTGGTTAACGGCTACCGAGGATGCCGGGGAATCATTTTGTCGACTACATGTGCATGTATTAGAAAAGGCTGCTGGTTTAAGCGACTTTTAAAGGGCAGATTATGATGCCCAGACAGCTCGCAACAAGTATCCCGCATACTGTAAAGCTTGTAAGGGGATATTCGCGACTTTCCGTCGTTAGTGTCTATCAAAAGTGGAAGAACTATGGAGGAACTGTTAGTAGACACCAACGCGTGGCACGTCCCCGCCTCACAAAATGGGGACGTCGAAGGCTTGGTGAGGCAAGATAGGCGGTTACCTAGATACAACGCAAGTAAAGATAAACGTGTTTTGAGCGCATAGTTTATCATACTCTGATATGGGACTCCCCAGCAGATGACCCTTAAAACTGTTTTGCTTGCCAAAGGTGAATCTGCATGGTATTAGTTAGGTGTGATCATAATGTACTGGCTTATCAGTGTATGCTCCAGGGAAACGCGAATCAATCTGAAGGCTAGTGAATCAGACAGTTTAATTTTGTGTATCTTTCATATAGCGTACGCTACGCGCCATAGCGCGAACAAGACCGGCCTCTATTTGAACATTTTACACGCATTTATATTTCAGCCTTCCGCTGATGTTCGAGGTTCAGCATGACTCATGAGCATATCTTTCTGTTAGTATTTTTGGTGAAGAACATAGAGGTAAAATTAAAACGAAAACACATTATTATATCCTTATAACAACTGCTTCGATCTCTGTACTTGTAAAACAGCCTGACGCTTACGAATACGAAATTTGCCAGAAAATTTCGGGCTGTCCCGCACAAAACAAGATTTGACATAAGTACTTTTAAAATAAAATTTCAAAAGTACAACAATATCCCGTAGGAAATCTCCATTAGTGATATTATATGGTACTTTTTTTTAAAAAAATATTGATTCTTATTAGCTAGACAAACAACCCAGGGTGGTAGCTGAAGGTTTGACAAATTGTTGGGATAGCCACCTTGCTGATTACAAAAGCTTTGTCCTTAATATGTAATTATGCTGAATAGAATACTTTTTTTCAGGGAGGCAGCGGGGGCCCCCTAATGTTTGAGAAGTATGGGCAATGGTTCCTTGATGCCCTTCGAGTGTCATCACCCAAGGGTTGCATCTACGACAATGATCCGTATCCGTACCATTATCTCAGAGTGTCATACTTCATGCAAACATTTATTCAACCCTATCTGAGACTCTTATGCCAAACAGATGGAGACTCAAGTCGATTGTGCGCCAACAGATCTGCACTGCGGAAATGCTTCCAACAATTTTTCGAGGAAGAAACAAATGCCAAGTTCAGACGAAATAAGGAACGCGCTTCATGATGAATCACCAAGTTCATGTGTATGATTAATTACCATTGACACTAAATTTACGGGACACAAAAAGGCCCAGAAGTACGTCGATGATGCTGTTGACCAATAGATGTTTTTGAATGTTGTGAAAAGAAAAAAACTTAGAGTTACGTAAGTTTAAATAAATTTAAGCACATATAGACGCGCTACAAGGCGTGCTGCGATTCAAAAACTCCTCTAGAAATAGTTGCCTTTCTCTGATACCTAATGAAAGTTGTTTATTCAAGTAAATATCAATAAATACCTGTGAAGGTTATTCATTGCTATATGCACATAACTTTTCCAGTAGAAGGACAGAAAGCAAAAAGTACTGATTAATAACTTTCGAGTAGATGTCTAGTCCCTTCTTCGTAAAGAGGTCTGAGGTTGACTGCTGTTCTTTTTTCGGGATTATGTCTGCCGTTAGAAAACCACTTATATTTATAAAAGTACTATCTTGGAGTCTTTAAAGTTAATAATAATAATAATATTCAAAGGAGTGCTAAGGTGTACCAGAAAGGCTAGAGACCCGTACCAGTTGGCCTAGTACACCGAAAACGTTATATGAATGATAAATGTTCTGTACACTGTCAGCATACTTCTATCTTCAACTATGAGCCAAACAAATAGCTTACACACCACGTTGTAATTTGGTATGTAGATATGCACTTTTTTTCATTTTTGTAATTTAGACTTTTTTAAAATGAATTATACCTAACAATACTGTCATTTTGTGAAAATGGGGGTTTCATTTAATGCTGATAAGATAGACGTGTCTTGTACGCAAGGGTCACATTGACCTAGCCTATGTGTTTTAAGTAAGCATTAATTCTGTGTTGTATGTCACACCTATAATAGCTTTGTAAAATGATACTGCATATCTCTAAATAATCTGTAAATAAATTGCTATTTGAGTTACGAGTACAACGCTTCCGCAAAGCCACCTAACGCTTAAAGCGGAAACAATATTTTAAATGAGTCACACTCTTAATAATACAGAACACTTTATTGTCTTGATTACTGAAACTCTGTAAACAATTCTACAAAACCAAGGTAAACATTGAGATAAATGTGCTTTTGGCGTTGTCTGATTGGTACTGTGAGCTCGTAGCAACGGCTGCGTCTGGACTCAAACGAAGTATAGAGCTTGCGGTAAGGGGAACAGAGGGCCGGGCCCGTAAAGCACAGCGCAGTTGAAACACTCTGTATTATTAAAATCAAATTAAGATTTCCAGGAAGCTAACAGAAACTGTCACAGTCTTTGTTTACTTAAATAGTGATTAGAACATTGTAATGTGACGTCAATAGAGAATATACATTTCTTTTAGAGCGCAGCTCTTATGCTCCCGTTTCCGGGTTGAGCGGCGTCGGCGTAACCGCGCTATATCACTGTGATGGTCGTGAATCCTAGAAGCGTAAAGAATAAGGTAGAAGAATTATCGGGTTTAAAACTATCTGTTCAAGCCGATATTATTCTCGGCACTGAATCATGGCTTGACGACTCTATCTTAGATCATGAAGTATTCCCTAGATGCTTTAACGTCTACAGAAAGGATAGGTCGTTACACGGGGGAGGGGTATTTCTGTTAGTTAACAATAATTTGCAAAGCAACCAACTTGATATAGCTGAAAAAGTAGAATCAGTATGGTGTCGGGTGAGGCTGCCCAATAACCCATGTTTTACCGTAGGAGTTTTCTACAGGCCCCCAAATTCTGATTCTACTTGTATAGACACCCTAAACGAAATAGTTTCTAGTTTTACCAATGAATGTGTGGTACTTGGTGGCGATTTTAATCTCCCAGACTTGACATGGAGTGATGACGCGTATACCTGTAAAACAATGACTCGACTTAATATTAATATGAAGTGCAAGGTTGATAGTCTAGGTTTTACCCAGCATGTACTTGTACCTACGCGCGGACACAACATACTCGACTTGTTGTTGTGTAATCATCCCGACATTGTTAAACAAATCGATGTCATACCAAGCATAAGCGACCATGACGCTGTAGTCGCGGCGCTTCGTTTTCAATCTGCACGTGTAAAGTTGACTACAGATAAAAAGGTGTTTTTGTATGAAAAGGGAAATTATGAGGGCATTGGCTCCGAGCTTTCTAGTGGCTTTCTTTCGTTTGAATGCGTTGCTGAAGAAACAGATGTGCACAACACGTGGTTACTGTTTAGGCAGAGAGTGATAAAGCTAACAGAGAAATACATACCATGTATTGATGCATCCAAATTAAAAGATAGAGCAAAACCATGGATCAACGGAAGTGTTCTACGATTAACAAAAAAACGAAAGCGTGCTTACGCACGGTACAAAAAGAAAAAATCAGCAGTAAACCATGGGAAACTGAAAGAACTGACGACGAATTACAAAGTCACCGTGAGGAAAGCAAAAGGTGATTATCTACAGCGGCTCGAAGACGGAATGAAAAATAACAATAAACAGTTCTGGAAGTTTATGAAACGTTGCGGAAATGACCAGATAGGAATACCTGACCTATTAGTAAATAACGAACTAATTACAGATGCCCGTCAAAAAGCTTGCATCTTTAATGAATATTTTCAATCGGTATTTCTGCCTGCGAACAATATAACGCCAGTAACGCTTACAAACAGATAGGATGATTTGCCTCCAGTTGAGGTTGGTGTCGAGGGAGTCTTAAAGCTACTAAAAACTTTAGACAAAACTAAAGCGATTGGCCCTGATCAAATTTCGCCTAAGGTTCTAAAGCGCTGTGCTCACGCCATTGCCCCATATCTTTTTATAATCTTCAACCAGTCTTTGCTTGAGGGGTCATTGCCGAATGATTGGAAAGTAGCTCATGTAATACCAATACACAAGAAGGGACCCAAAAAAGATTTTACAAATTACAGGCCAATTTCTTTAACATCAATTTGTTGCAAACTACTTGAGCACATTTTGTATAGCCAGATAATGCAGCATCTTAGTTACCATAATTTTTTCATGGATTCACAACATGGATTTAGGAGAGGTTATTCTTGTGTCACGCAACTAACCGAGCTCTATCATGATCTTGTCATGTCCGTAGATAAGGGTGAACAGATTGATTGTGTTTTTCTTGATTATAGGAAAGCGTTTGACACAGTGTCGCACTCGTTCTTACTTCACAAATTGAATTGTTTGAGAATAGATATTACCACACTAAAATGGATTCAGTCATACTTGAGTTCGCGTCAGCAATGTGTAATTTTAAACGGCGAGGCGTCTCATTTTGTTGAAGTTACTTCTGGTGTACCACTGGGGTCGGTTCTGGGGCCATTGTTATTCTTAATATTTATCAACGATATTCATGTCAATGTAACTTCCCAGCTGAGATTATTTGAAGATGATTGCGCTTTGTATACGCGTATAAAGAACGGGGAGGGTTTCGGACAACTGCAGGCTGACCTAGATCGAATAGAACATTGGTGCGGTGAATGGGGGATGCAACTTAACGTAAAGAAATATGTTCATGTTAGCTTCACACGTAAAAAAAAAAAAAACTTTGATACACAGTATTATTCAAGCAATGAGCTAGTAACGAATGAGAATAAAGTAAAATACCTTGGAGTCATTTTGTCATCCGACTGCACTTGGGATTCGCAGATTGATGATGTCATTATGAGGGCGGGTCGCGCACTGGGCTTTGTCCAAAGAAACCTAAAAAACGCTACACAAAAAGTAAAAGAACTAGCATACTTTGCCTATGTAAGGCCACTTCTAGATTACGCATGCACTGTGTGGGACCCGTCCAAAAAAAATCGCATTGATGGCTTGGAAAAAGTACAAAATTGTGCCGCACGCTTTGTCCTGGGCCAATACGACCGTTTTTCTAGTGTAACTAACATGAAACAATCACTAGGACGGGCGTCATTGGATCTTCGGCGAAACAATTTGCGGTTGAAATTTTATACAACATTTATTATGAAGCTACTGGTATTAATAGCTCATCATACCTCTTAAAACTAAATTATTTTTCCAAACGTAATGATCATGGGCACAAGATACGCGAATATTGCACTAGGACGGAGCTCTGCGAAAATTCGTTTTTTGTGAGAACGGTCAAGGACTGGAACGCTTTACAGGGATGTATAGTTTGTGCTGCAAATGCTGATATGTTCTGTTCGTTATTATTCGCCCCCTGCAATAATGCCTTCTAGGCGCTGCAGGAGTTCTGTGAATAAAGAATAATAAAGAATATTTAGCGGGAAAATTAACGTCACGTGACCTCAACACTAATTCAATTCCCCGCTAATTTTATCGGGGAATCGAATTGGTGTTGGGATCAGGTGACGTTAATTTTCCCACTAAATCTAGCTGAGAAACTGAATTTGTTCATAGGTGACGTGACACCGTCGTGTGACGTCATTTTCCCCGCTGAATTTAGCGGGAAAATGGAATTAGAAAAGGAGGGGAGAGGAGGGGATGGAGGAGGAGGAGGAGAGGAGGAGGGTAGGAGGACATGGTACGGAGGAGGAGGAGGGGCGTACCCTCCCCTCCTCCTCCTCAAGAGCTGCGCTCTAATTTTGCATTACAGAGATTTGTAAGCGTCTTTCATTTTTTTTTTTCACATCTCCCTTCTACCGCCAAGCCACCGCATTTAAATTTATGCCAAAATATACGTAAATATAATAAAAAATTGTTTTATAAACTTTCCATTGCTCCATTGACTATAGAAAATTGAGGAACCGTGTTGTCCTGGAGTATATTCTTATAGTTCTTGTTTCACAAAACTTAAACAATTTTATCAGTCTTTATATAAAACGAAGCAAATGATTAATCTTTCGGTTCAAATTCAACGATCGATTGTTGAATAAATACACGCTTTTTGGAAGTCAGTCGAGCAACATTGGCGGTCGCCATTGCTTGGGCACGAAGCGCGTGATTGGATCCGAGTCCTCGCCGAACGCTGACGTCACACTCGTGTCTAATACGAGCCGAGCCGAGTTCACGCCGAGGGCCGACGCAGCAATACATGCTCAGAGTGTAGCAAGCAATGGCGAACTGGCGTTGGCGCGCACTTTTCAGGAATTTAGAATTATTTATTATTTCTTTCGTGTGTCCAGAACATCCGAAGCCTAAATGCTGGTACGCACAAATGCACTCTTACAACAAACTAAAGTAAAAAAAACTTTCACGAACACACACACACACAAAACACTGACATGAATAAAGTTATGTGCTTAGGGCATTTTCAAAATGAGCGTTCGCTATCGAAGATATCGACGTCCGCATAAAGTGTATTAAAACTACTTTGAATACGCAAAATGGGGGAAAGTGAACAACATTGGCCTTGCATATAGAACGTGTTGGGGTTGCGATTCCTCAAGCGTGGAACACATAAAGAGAGCAGAGACACGGTTGAGGACAGGATATTTTCCGATGTACGACTTTGTGTAAAACTACTTAGTCTCGAAATGTTCGCCGAGCTACTAATGTCTGCTACTTCATCATGTGCAACATGAACTCGGTGAAAAAGAAAAACAACCGACGACCGTAATAACGGTTATATGCAATGCATGACAGCCTCCTCTGTGCTTGTTCTAACCTCTCCGAGCCTGCCGCACTCAGACAGCTCCAGACCATGAAGCCGAACTCAAGCTTTGAATGTACAATAAAGGTATAAAACCTAAAAATACAAGACGGCTCCTTGAAATTGCGGGTTATTCTCGAAAACAAACCTAAAAGTCGCAAGCGTGAACTGACCAAATTTGACAAATGTGCGTTAAAACTAAGGTTCATTATCTAACCCATAAAAAACACATTTTTTGCGTAATAAAAAATACAAGCTTGTTTTATTTTTTTTTTCTCTATTTAAACGGGAGTTTTTCATATCAAACCATATTAATCTGGCAGCATACCCAGCAATCTGGGACATGGTCCACCTGCGCCATCCATCTTTGGACGCCGGTACCTTGCAAAAATTTCAATGGGAAAATTCGTTTTCTGGCCATAAAATAAAAATGAGCACACAGTTATCAAAGTTACACCAGACATGGGTTCTTGATGAGCGTTGACATCGCCTCGACACACAAAAATAGCCTAAAAAAGAGCGGAAGGTGGTTCCAAATGCAATTAAAATTCTGGTCAGTTAGTATGGGAAATCTCTCTCGAGAGACGAATTTTGTGGTATTAAATTAATCTAGGCAGACCCCTGAAAAAAGTAATCGATGATTAAGGAGGCCGGGACTATGCGCGACGCCTTTCAGCCAGGTAGGTTCACGTTGGTCCAATTCTGAAAAGTTCCTGAACGCAATTTGCACGACATACCTCCACGACCCGCACCGGGCGACCGAACTCAAGGAGATAAGCAAGCTTTATGCTGCAAAGGCTCGTTGCGGTTGTGGCGCAGCGGTTATCGCACCGGGCTTGTTCTGCACAGCGGGTTATCGCGCCTGGGTTCGAACCCACCCGAGGCGGAGACAACTTCTAGTTTTATTTTTTATGCTTTTATTATAGATATATATTGACCCCCTACTCATCTATCAGGCACCACACAACCTTCGGAGCTGAAACGGTTCGCACAGCGCTATTCATATTAGCTCGCAAAAAAACAAACCTCTATCTTACAGAGCTACAGACGGCGCACTGTCAAGCTGTCAATAAATTGTCTTTTTACGGGTGTCCAATGTTCTCATTTTATACTTGCGGCGTTATTAATATACAGAATAGGTTATTACTAATTTCTGAGGAATTAGTAAATATGCCAAATGAACTTCAAGAATATTTCAAAAAAGTGGAGAACTATTTTTAAATTGACGAATTCTAATTGTGTTAAATTGCCACCTGTGACGCACAATCCGCTAAGCTAAGAACAAATAATAAATCGGCGAGCTTTTCTTTGCGTTCGCTCAAAGGCCGGTGAGCTTTTCTCCGCATCTGCCGGTTTGGTGGTGCGCGTTTCTGCGGTGAGCTTTTCTCCGCCGCCCCCAAGTACCATCTAAGCTCGTTTGGAAGCGAATAAACGTCGGCGGTCACGCAAATTAGAAAATATATGTGATCTTCGAACTTGCAACACTGGGACACACTAAAAGTGATCCTAGAATATCTCTTAATTTACATATTTTCAGCTGGTTTTCGCCTTCCCGGAAAGTGGGTTTTCGAGGAGAAAGCAGGTTTAACCCCGTTTTCATAATACTCGTTCTGGGTGCAAAAATCGGAAATATCGGCTTTTACCGGAAAACGAGGAACCCTGGGTAAGATTCATGGTGTTTCTGCTGCCTTTCTACTGTAATATCATTTAAGAGCTATCTTAGGTCCAACTAATATTAAAAATGAGTCAGCATGCACTAGAGTTAAAAAAAAAATAATCAAAGTACAAGCGCCATAACATGTTGTTGTTGTTTTTTTTGTTCGGTCGGCAAAGTTGACATCATAAACCGATGCGCGATTAGATACGCGAAAGCGACATATCAATATATGGCTTGCACAGGACGTCTGCCATGCTGGTGTCAGAAGCCTGTCAGTAATGCAGTGGGAGGTGTGGTGTCATGCGTCAACGAGCGTCTCGGGACATTTAACAATACACTAAAAAGCTACGGTGTCACGCGTCCAGGCCACATTTCAACGGATGTAGGTCAATATGGTCCCGGACAATATGGTCCCGGACAAAATGGTCCCGGACAATATGGTCCCGGACAAAATGGTCCCAGACAATATGGTCCCGGAAGATTTGGTCCCGACTGCAATCCTGGACAAGATTGTCTCAAGAAAATTTTTCGACACTTTTGATGCTCTGTCTGAAATGTCGTTGTTCTCTGTAGCGATTACTTTTAAGGTGAGTAATAGAAATGGAATACGGTCCATTCGTCACATGTTGAATCCTCATAGGGGGAATAAAGGCAATTTATCGTGCAGATATCGCATGTTTCGATGCAATGTTAGGAAATAACAATGGAAATAAACATGCTTTTGAACACATGACACGTTTTATTATGTTCCAACAAAAGGTCTACGATCTTGAAGCGGCGCTTGGTGTGGGAACACGTTAATAGAGCCCACGCCCTTCAGAGGGTCATTCATGGTACGGCTCCCTCGTACGTACTGTGTGCAGATTGTTCGAAGTCGCTGTTGCATTTCTCGATAGACTGGTTCAAACTCAAGTTGAACGTATGAAAAAAAACGAATGGTGAAAATTATGCGCAAAAATATAAACTCTAGATTGACAAACGGCTCGCAACATAAGTAATTTGAGAATCACATTTAATAACCGAAACCTGTAAAGACCAAGCAATAAAAAACGAACTTCAAAATGACCAACAGCTCATGTCATAAATGGTGTCATATGTTGTCATAAATGTTGTCATATGTTGCCCACTACGATATCTGCTGCGTCCCGTTCAGGGGCGGCGGAGAAAAGTTCACCGAAGAAAAGCTCACCGTAGAAAAGCTCACCGCAAAACTGGCAGATGTGGAGAAACGCTCACCGACATTTGAGCGGATGTAGAGAAAAGCTCACCGAGCTTTTAAAATTTTTGTTAGCTTAGCGGATTGTGCGTCACACGTTGAAATTAACACAATTAGAATTCGTCACTTCATTAAAAATAAGTGTCCTCTTTTCTTGTAATATTTTGAAGTTTATTTGGCATATTTACTAATTCCTTAGAAATTAGTGATCACCAATTTTGTATATTAATGACGCCGCAAGTATAACATCAGAACCTCGGACACCCCTAAAAATGACAACAATTTATTGACAGCTTGACAGTGAGCCGTCTGTAGCTCTGTCAGATAAAGAGGTTTGTTTTCTGCTAGGTAATATGAATAGCGGTGTGTGAACCGTTTTCATATTAGCGTTTTTCAATAATAAGACTTAGTTGCGAGAACACCTCTGTCCTGTCGTGTTTCTTGTCTTCCCTACGTATTCGTCGTTTGAGCAGTTTTCATCATGTATAGCGTTTACCAACTCGCCCAATTCGCTACCTTACAGAAGACTAGTTCTTATATGGTCACGAGTAACAGCGGTGACAATGTGCAGCTCTGAAGGTCATGGGTGGCTCGCCGTCGAATGGCCCTATCACACAAAGGCAACGTGTGGAAACACCAGCACGAACGGCTAGAAAACGTGCTTCTCCGTGGAAGAAATAAATCTCGATATCCTACTGACCGCTCTATCCTGTTTTCAAAGGTTAACCAAAGATTCAAAGAGAATTTCAGGCACGGCGTTATTACGTATGCTGTTTCGGATTTTCGGTATTTACAGTTTTGCTTTTTAGGTTTTAGGCAGACAATATTAAGTTTTAGAACTTTTTCCTGTTCTTAAAGTCATGTATAACGTTACTTAGAGAGTAAACCACAGAAAGCACTCGCCCGCAATTATTAATTTGGGAGCAATATACCGAATAAGCTTAACAAATATTACTAAAACGGACATTTCCTTTTTTTTTACAAAGCTGACAAATTTTAATGATAATAAATTGATATATGTTAAGCAGAATCCAATAACCTTCATATGAAAAGAAGAAAAAAAATCGGTGAGCTTTTCTCCGGATACGCTCAATGGCCGGTGAGCTTTTGTACGCATCCGCCGGTTTTGCGGTGAACTTTTCTCCAGGATTCTTCGTTCAGCTATGCGATGTGGTCCGCTCACCTAACCAATGTTGTCCGCTCCGATATCCGCTCCGTGACCCACTTAGATATGCGATGCCCATGCGGTTCGCACCACTAGCCTCTACGGCCCGGTCCTCCATCCATATGCAGCCTGCTCCGCTGTCCTATGCTGCCCGGACTGCTATCCGCTGCGGCCCGCTCAGCTATTTGCTGCGGGCAGCTCCACTATCAGCTATCGCTGTAGTGCACGTTATATGCACGGTGGCCCAGCGCTATGCGGAGAGCAAGTCGTCTGCTTCTTGCGCAGGGGTTGCTGTGACATCAGAGCGACGCCGAGCACTGGTTGACCTTGTTTGAAAAAATAGGGGGTAGAGCTCAATGCTAGATGCCTTGAAGTCTACCCACTATCTTTTTTTTTTAATCGGCCGATAAGAGTTCGGCGTCGTTCTGACGTCACCGCAACTTCTGCGCAAAAAGCAGACGACTTGCTCCCCGCATATGCATTTGATGAGGAGGAGAAGTCAAGATTATAATCACTGATTCCCTTTCTGTTTTGCCAAACCGTTTCCCAATCAACCGAAAACAACCACATAAGATTGTCATTCGTTTTTGGTTCAGGTTCATTACAAAATGTTTGATTTAGAATTTGGTTTTGTTCCGGTCGGGTCAAAATAATGATTTTGGTTCGGTTTTGGGTTCAGGTTTGAGTTCAGTTGACAGCCTGGTAAAAGCATCAAATTACCTGTCTCTGGCATCAAGAAGACTTCCCCACCATGTTCTTCCCGCTGGTATTTAACTGCTAAATAATTTTCAGAGCAAGCTCAAAATGCAGCCGTAGCAACGAACAACCCGACTGTTGAAATTATTAAACTAGCAACTATAACATTACCCGACGCACGGGCTGAATGCCTGTACTATTACCGAGCCCCGGTAAAGAGTTCAAGAGATTACTTAACGGACTCGGTGAAAAACCCAAATTGAATATAATAGAACAATTATCAGACAAAAAAGAACCCTGAAGGATGAGAAAAAAATAATAAAACAAAGCCATCAACTATCGAATATAAAGCTACATGATTAAAAAAAAAAAAAAAACCCGAGACTGCAGGTAACGACACACACACTCAAAGGTTTCAAACACAGCTGAAATTTTATTTTCCAAAACCTGGATAAAAAGGAAAAAAAAAACGAACGAATAAGGGGAAGGGAAGACCCGCAAGAACACCTCTTTCCACAAATGTACGTCCCAACAGTTACCAGGACAATGACGGCCTCCGCGACATCCTCCTCCTTTCTTATCTTAGAACCCTGTCGCCCCGACCGAAAACGAACAAAACAACTTTTCTTTTAAGAAACTTGTAGACACTCAAGGACAGCACTTTTCACAGCCTAAGTAATCGCCGAAGTTCGTGGTCCAAACCAAATTAAGGCTTATTAATAACGGTTCCGTGACGTGGTATTGCGAGCGATTCTTTTATCAAACGTTTGTGCTCAACGTTTTCTCTTTCTTCCATTGATGTCACATCCCACAACTGTATTCGCAACTTTCAGCGATGGTGGTACCGCGGTGCGAGAATCGCGCTCCCTAGCTCCTGGATGATCGACTTTAGAATAAAGGTGCTTGCCCGCACCTTCCTGGCGTGAAAAAATAAACTAGGGCTCTAATATTGCTCGTATATAGCAAAACTATAATTCCTTACGCGTCGCATACCCCGCCTCGCACTGCTGTTCGACGACGATCATCCAGATGACAGCCATTTTGATAGGCGCCAGCGCGCCCCCTATAGGTCGTGAAAGTTGCGAATACAATTATTATACAGTCGGAATGTACATTTGTGGAAAGAGTTTCTCCTTCCTCTTATTCGTTCGTTTTTTTTTTCCTATTTAACCAGGTTTTGGAAAATAAAATTTCACCTGTGTTTGAGACTTCTGAGTGTGTGTGTCGTTACCTGCAGTCTCGTTTTTTTTAATCATGTTTAATGTACACCAGCTCGTTTGCGCCCTTACATTTATTTTATAAAGCTACGTTGGTTCTTCCTCATAATTTATTATTTTATGCCTCCACGCCTACATATCGGGTACGCTGAATTAATTTTGCCCGTGAATATTCATTTCTGTTTTTGCTCGAAAGCACACGAAATAAATGCCGAGGAGTCAGCTGGGGGAGAGACAGTGAAGGAGGATGAACGGTGAGAATAAACAATCCACAGTACCAGGACAAGCCGCGCACAAAAGGCGTAGCCCTACAACTGAATACCGTCACCGATTGATTTTGAACGCGTTTTTTCAGTACCTTCCTAACATGGTTAGACACAACAGTGAAAATAACCTCTAGAACGAATCTGGGGGACTATGTTCGGTAAATGTTTCGTTTCTCCCAACGTTACTAGATTACCTCAGTTGTGGAACGCCCGCGGAGGGGGGTTGCCCCCCCTCACTCACCTCAATCCGCCTGGAGTCGTTCGAAGCGCCACCTATATTTTCGTTTCATAACTGTGCATTCTAAAGAGCACTGCTGAAGCGCCAAATGGCGATCACAACGCTGCCATTTCTCCCGCAGCGGTCACTCGAGGAACTGCACGTGACATCTATTTTTGGCTTCAATCGGGCTGCAGGGGTTCCACCCACGTCTCCCTTGCGGACGCGCCGCGAAATACCCCCACAGTTAAAATGCGCCTAGGTCGGGACGCGCTACCTGAAATCCCCGCTGAGGCATGGTTGTATAAAAACAATATTAATTGTGCTGCAAAACCTTGAAAACTAAACACTTTAGAAAACATCACCCGCCCCCATTTTGTACTAATCTCCAATAAAAGTTACTACAAAAAGAGTTTTTTTCGTTGGTTTTTACGTTTCTAGTGACGTTGAAACGAACGTATCCCGATTCAGTTACCAAAACAGCCGTCCGGCGGCGCGTCGAGCGAATCTGGGCGAGTCGTGGTGAGTGAGGGGGGGTACTGTTCGTGCATGCAGCGTCTATGAACAGTTCCGTAACTGAGTTAATCTAATAACGTTGGTTTCTCCTAAAAAGAAACGGAAGTGACGGAAGTAAAGATATCGCGTCTGATTGGTTAGAGGCTCAAATGACGAAAGTTCCCTCTTTCGTAATTTGAGCCTCTAGCCAACCAGACGCGATATCGTCACTTCCGCCACTTCCGTTTCTTTTTAGGAGAAACTAAACATTTGTCGAACATAGCTCCCCTGGTTTCTCAGAGAAGTTTTTTTTTTTAATCTTTTCCGCGTCTTTTTTACCCTTTCTTTTTGTTCCACGATGTCAGCGCCTACTGTCCGCGAGCGATAAGTGGACTTTTTTTTTTTTCTTTTTGTGGTCGCTCCAAGGCCTCTTGCACATGACGCAGCAGGCGGCCGCAGGAGCAGACGGAAGGCGCAAGAAGGAGAGGAGGTCACCGTAGCAGGACGGTGAGGTGAGGGATGGGAAAGAAGGGCGAGATTGTGATCGACGCGCGAAACTACATTTTGAAAATGTGTAAAGGTCGATACGCCACGTGTCGCTAAAATCTGGAACTAAACTGCCGTGTCCCCGAAAGTTGGACTTATGATATATTTTTCAAAAGTTCTCAATCTGCATCTTATTTTATCTGTCTGTAGATCTTAATGTCGTCCGCGAATGGTGCAATTTGGATGTTTCATACAAGGATAAAGCTAATTAGCAAAACTATCAAACAGCAAAGGTCCCAGAGTTGAACCCTGCGGAGCACAAGAAAGACATGTATTATCTCGATTACACACCGCTAACACGAACTCTGTTAATTCGGCCAGACAGAATTTCATTTCATTTCATTTATTTCCCTTGAGGACCCGTGTCCGGGTATTACACAAGGGAGGGTAAGTAAGAAGACACTTGTTTAAACACAAAAGTAAAAATCCCCCCAAAAAGAAACATGGTACAAATGTTAAATGGCGATACAAGTTAACAAATCGCTATACAAATTTAGAACTCGTTCATTTGATTCAAGAAAACACTGACAAATTCACAAAACTTAGATGTGTTATTTTTCAGTGCAGTGTCGCGGGGTAGTGAAATTCAATCATCAATAGCAAGAGGTAGCCTGGAATTTAGAAAAAACAAAGATGAAATGCGGATGAGTTTGATTTTACACATTGTCTTCCCTAGCGGAACTTCGATCTGGGACGCTGAGAAGGGCCATTTTCATCTGCGGATTGTGATAATATTGTCACTAATGAAGAGGTGATGAAACAAAGAGTAACTGAGGAAACTGAAACGTTGAATGGAGCGAACTTCTGCCCAAAACAAAAAGAAAATAGAAGATAACACTAGAGCGTCGCGTTACATTTGCTGGGTAATTCGTAATTGTAATCCATTAAATTTTTCAAGTAATGCGCACAAAATCAGGACATGCCCCAGCATCACCCAAATAGGGCTATAGTTAGGCAAAGTAGTTTACATTGGCAAGCGCCATGGTCTGAAACCTAACTAGGCCCAAGTTAGGCCCTTACGTTTGACACTGTTTTGCCATACTTTTGCCCAAGTTGGGCGTGTCTCTGGCGTGATACTGTGAAGAATTTAACGATGTTAGTTTTAGGAAAAGTGAGATTTAGTTTTCTGGGGTTGTCAGTGCGCAAAAAAAGATGGCTGAGAGCTTGATAATGTATTTTTTAGTGGATAATGATAGAAGAGGTGATGCAGAGAGGACAATCGATGCACTGCAGCGATCTGCAAAAAGGATAAATATTAATTAGTGCGGACACGCTCGCGCCCGCTTATTTCCATTCTTTCTCTCAACGATAACATCTACGAAGAAGTAACGTTATGAATGCAACAGCCCCGTCTTCACATTATACGAACAGAGCGAGTGCACCGCAGTAACTCACGTATACCAGCCAAAGTACGAGCGCCCGCATGCGTCACTTGGAAAAATTGCTTCGGTTCCACGAACTTTTTCGCAGCCATACGTATACACAAAGTACCTCGTGCTGACCTAGGCACAGGCAAAGGGCAAAAGTTATTGTGGGATCATATTGCAACTTTTTTTTTAGACTTTTATTTTTTGAGGCTAACAGATGAACCGTCTCCCGCAACTTACACAGCTTGCTACACGAGGACGTCTCGATAAGATAGTCTTAAAGGTGTGGGAAATTTGCTCAACACCTCAAGGTGTGAAAACGTTCATCAGCCTCCTAATTCTCGCAACATAGTGGTGACGTCAAGAGTCGTTTAACGAGCAATATCGAAGCAAAACAAACAAAGCTATCTAAGATTCGTGCTCGTCGTCAGCCGTTATCTCGCGAACAGAAAAGGTCGGGTGCGTCTTCGAGGGACATAAAACCACCTGGACGCGAGCTCAAGGAACTCAGAAGCGCAAACAAGACGGACCTGAGGAGACATGAGAACGGCAGCCGGTGTCGCGCTATCCATATGGATTGTCGTTGCGTACGCCCAGAATCCAAGTACGTGCCATGCTTTTTCTCATTTCCTTTTTAAACCTTGAACATAATTTATGAGGGCTTATTTAATCAATTACATTGCTCATCGAGTGTGAATAGGAGACCCGACGCTTTGGTCCCCCGAGGGGCTTGGGAGGTCGCATTCCGGATGCGCGGAACTTGAGAACTTGTGCAGCGCGACACCCCGAGCTCCTCGGTAGCACTAGGGCCCCCTATTATAGATCTATCTAACAAAGAGTTGTCGAATAGGGGGCCCCAACACTCTGGATCATACAAGCAGCTTAGGGCTTCGTACTGCGCATGCGAAAAAAGATTGCTGCGCGCACTCTCAGCTACACAAACTGCACGAGGGTTCCCAATCGTTGCCGCCTCCTATTCTAAAACTCCCTATGCGCAGAAAAACTGGGAGAACCAAGGAGACGAGAGTGCGTGGGGACGTCAAAACGCCGAACTCTGGTGGAAATGATTAGTGGGTAGACCAAACGTTTACTGCCTTTGTTTCCACTGCACTCGTCGAACTCGTTGAAGTTCTAGAACGAAACGGCAGATTCCGGCGTTTGGCATTCGAACGCGTTCAACGAGTGCAGTGGAGACAAAGGCAGTTAACTTTAGGTCTAGCCACTAATCATTCCAACCAGAGTTTGTCGTTTTGATGTCCCCACGCACTCTCGTCTCCTACTCTCCCTCAGTTTGTCTGCGCATAACAGCTATAAAACACGGGTGGTTTCGAAAATGTAATCCGAGCAGGGAGAATGAGCATGCCTTTTCGCTAACTCGAAGTGTGTGCAGATTGTACTTTTAAGGAAACCCTAAAAAGAAAAAACGACGTTTTTTTTATCAGTTTGGTTGAAAAACGCGCGTCAAAAAATTAATTTTACGCGAAAAAATAATAATTTTAGAGCAATATTGACGGCGCGAGATTTATTTTAAATTCTGAGCGCAAAGTTCATGACGTCACGGAATGGTCATACACTCTTTTCATCTACACGAGAGGGTCATACACTCTCTCCACCACAACTCGTTGGCCATCATACACTCTCTCCACCACAACTTGATAGCCAAGCCGATACACCTCTCCTCCACGCGCCCGAAATGCCGAGATAGAAAAAGAGTGGAAAAGACATGACTACCGACTAAATGGCGTCTCGCGCCGTCGATATTGCTCTAATTTTTTTTTTTTTCGCGTAAAATTAATTTTTTTGAGGCGCGTGTCCCAACCAGACTGTTGAAAAAGCTTTCTTTTGGGAAACCTTTAAGTAAAACAGGTTTCTTTTTTCTTCTTGAGTTGTTTTTTTGTTTTTTTTTTTAGGAGGCCGGGTATTTTTTTTTTACACACGCTTGTAATATGGTAGTGATTGATCCAACATGTGCCATGCGGGAAAGCAGGCTCTCAGGCATTTTAAAGAGTAGCTGACACTCTAAAAAATTCAGTGCGTCGAAAAGTTTTTAAGTTCGCTTTCCGGCCACAATGAGCGAGAAAAACGTCGTGCTCTTAATCCCGGCGGACATTGCATTATTTAGGTCAAATCCTCGTCTGAGCTTCGTCGTTTCCTGAAATCCTTCTATTGTTCGTGCTGATGGGCTGTCTGCTTCTCTGCAGAAAAGTGAAATCCCAATCTACTGCTCAGTTAGGCGCTTCGTTTCTCGCTCCCGTTTTGTTTCAGAGAGCTGCGGCCGACCGCGCATCCAGCCCGTCCTGGAAGATGAAGACCGCGTGCTCGGCGGCACCGAGGCAGTTCCGGGCAGCTGGCCGTGGCACGCGGGTATCTACACGAACCAAATGTACCCTGCCCACATCTGCTCCGGCGTTCTTATATCGGAGCGCCACGTCCTTACCGCCGTGCACTGCCTCACGTACGTATGCCAAGATCGCAGATTTATGCGTAGATATCAAATTTCTTCATTAAGAATGGTGTACGGGATGTTTCTACAAATGCTCTCGAAAATTTCTAAAACTAGGGTGTTTTAGAAAAAGAGGAACTCTTTTCGGGAACAGACTGTCATGCGCGGCGGACGGCAGGGAATGCAAAAACATACGAATTAGCAAAATAATTACCTAAAATTGGCTGAATACTTTAGTAAAAATACTAAATACTTCATAATGACAATGTTTTTGTCATTATAAAAAAAGTGGTTTTAATCAGGAACTTGCTGAGCGTCATGTAAACCCCTAAAGATTTTGATTCTAAGACGACTTAAATTATGTGGGGAGCGCGTGGGTGCGATAAGGTTACCTTTCGCGCAACAGGTGCAAGGCCGGAGATGCGAACACGCAAATAAGAATATCACCGACGTTTTCGTATAGTCGGCCTTGAGCCTGATGCATGAGTGGTGACTTTAACGCACCACCGCACTTCCAACATGCTTCAATTCGTTTTAAAATGAATTTAACCCTTTCGTGGGCAAATTTTATAAAAGGAGTAGGAGAATTGACACATTACATTGATAGAGTATCACAATTCAGTAACATGATTATTTTTATCACAAGCGTAGTTCTTTCTACGTGGGTGGGAAGCATACTTCGCACTGCCCCATCTGTGGGCTACTTTACGTGAAATTTTCGGAAGCATGGGTTTTTGCAGAGGAGTACAGAACACGCAATGTATGTGTACCTGGTTCTTTTCTTACGCCGCTTGGTGCTGCAGTTCCTGCATCGGCGGTAGTTGAAGTTTTCGATTGGAAAGTGCTGTCCCACTCCGGTCAACTTGACCTCTTTGGGCACACCCATGTCCTAAGAAGGAATGACGGTGTCCTCCGTCTCTTCTTGCGTGACGTGTGTCCACAGATGCCTTGCGAGCTTCAGTCTAAAAGAAAGCTGATCTTTCTTCTGCAACCCCATGGTGTTGTACAAAACGAAGGCATTGCCAATTGAAAGGTCCACAAAGAAATAAAAAATCCCCTGCCACCACTTGAGTGCACGGCGTTCGATGGCGTACCTCTCCCGCAGCTGGTCGAACTTGTCGACGATTCCCATTATTTGGTTGTAGGTCGCAACAAGCTCGGGGCAGGTGACAGTCGTCTTCGTCCCATCTTTATGTGTTCTTGACACAGTAGAAATGTATGTCGTTTCCCATATTCATTCGTTCATGCATCCATTCGTTGGTTCATTGATTCATTCAATCATACTACGCTTGTAGCTCGGTAGCATATAGCTTTCTTTGAGACCAGAAAGGCTAGATGCCTGACAAACACAGTAACCTATATCGATGGACATGCAGACTTGGGGTATGGGACAAGCGCCAAGAAAGAACAAAGCCTCCGGTACAATTGGCACGTTCGGCGCACGCAGTTGGCGGGATATATTATAAAAATAAAAGTACTACCCCTGGAAGGAAAGATACAACATATTTTTTCTGAGTGCGAAAAAATCCTAACAGAGGGCACCACAGGCCGCTGATGGGAAGCGAGCTTTCCTACGGACATATTTATGCCAATCTTTATATTGGGAAGTATACTTCTCACCGCCCACGAAAGGGTTAAGAGTATTCCATGACGCTTATTAAGTTTAGAATGGAAAGCCTATGTTTATTTTCACTGAGAAAAAAAGGTAAATTAGTCAATTCTGGGGTATTTTTGTGCTAATTCGTATGTTGTTGTTCTTTTTCCTTTTTGCAATCCTTTTTGCCCGTTGTGACTGGCTGTCTTTTTCCGCAAAGAGCTTCATTTCTTCTCATTTACCGTAGATTTAGGAATTTTCGAAAGTATTCTTAGAAACGCCGGTTGAGAAGTCGAGAAGGGCAATCATGCTTAGTTGCATTTATAAAATAAAACTGTATCCTAAACAATGAAGACAGAGCGACAGGTCTCTTATAAACCCCAACCAAGGAATTGTAACTGCACTCAGCTATGAAGTATAAACTCGAAATAAATTAATGGGCGTCTGCATAACCTCAACCATGAAAGTCTGTTTTACAATAAATTATAAAGACGGCGAATGCAACAGGCCGTCCAAGCCAACTCAGTACCCAGTGAAAAGTGTAACTAGAGGCATGCTCCATGCGTGGGACTAGCTCAGAAGGACTGTGTCAAAGGTACGGTCATTTAGTAGCGTTTGACTACGCTTGTTTAATACCCAGCCACACTGGCACACTTAACCGCAGGTAAGTGTGTCTGAGGTCAGACTGAACTGCAGTTAAGGGCGCCCGTGTAATTAGGGTACAGTTGGCAGTAACTACCGACCATACGTAAGCGTAACTGCGGTTTATGATGCCCGTCGGATACCCTTATCCGGAGTTGAGTCGGACATTAGACACACTTAACAGCAGTTAGGTGTATCTAACGTTCTATCTAACCTTCTATATAGGGTATTAAACGTTTAATTAGAGACATTCTATATTTGACTACGCTTGACTAAAACATATGACTAGAGCCGTTTTACGTTTCACTACATTGGACTAGAACTTCGACTAGAAGCATTCTACGTTTGAACACCTTTGAATAAGACTTACGACTAGAGTTACTTTACGTTTGATTACGCTTGACTAAAACATTGACTGGAGTCATTCTACGTTTGACTACACTGTGAGGACGTATGTCGCGTTGCGAGCGCGAGTTACCGGAATATCTATGCATCGTGTATTACGTGTCAACCTATGGAAGAGTAGGTTTCCACGCGACTTTTGAAAAACGATTGCCCCAGTGTCGTCGTGATGTAGTACAAATTAGTGAAATGTGGTCAAACTCGACTGTGGGAACGGGCCTCAAAGTAAAGCCACCATTATACCTGTAGATTTTGCCCAAATGTTTTCCCATGCTTCTCTATCGCGCTGTGCTATCGGTCTCTGCGCGTTCGTGTAGTTACGATAAAAATATAATGGTCAATGCTGACTATTGAATGAGTTGGAGCTCAATCGGTAAAAACATGGTCGCGCTTACAGACACGGAAAAGAGGGAAGAACACTGACTAGACCAAGGAGAAGGACAAGAAGGAAGACGCGAACAAAAGAAAAGTCTCGTTCATCCCTCTTGCCCGTGTCTATTAGCGGCGAGATGTTTCGGTGGCGCCCTCGTTCGGTTACCTTTCGTGACGTCATTACCTTGCCAAACAACAAGTTCGATGGTGTTTGTTATTAGCATGGTGGAAGCCTGAAATCATGGCGCTCTCAAAGAAACACGGCCAACACCGTCAAAATTGAAGTTCTTACATTCCTCTTATTTCCGTCAATGAGACACCCTTTGCTGACGTCATAGTCAGCATTCGGCCAATTGTGGTGGGCCGACCACAGCGACGCTTTCGTTCGCTCACGTCGCCAATAAGCGCGACCATAATTTTGAAGAATATGTCCCGAACACAATGTATTTACATGTAAAGCTTTTTTTTTTTTTCTGCAATACGGACAGGAATTATTTTCAGAAATCTCAATGTAAGATACATGGCTTGCATTGACGTCACATCATCAGCCATTTTGGTGGCCTAGCTGCTGAGTGCGTATCTTCTGCAGCATGGGCGTTTCATCATCAAATTTGTTTTTCTTGTAAAGAGCAAGTAGGAATGACCACCGACACGGTCTGTTGGCGTCGCGACTCTGGGCGAGATATTCCCATCTCTCTTCCGAGCCTAAATTTGGTTGGCAAATCTTGTGCCCGCAATGCACTCTTGAACACGTCCGCCGCACTTTCCCAAAATGTTAAATCAAATCAAAATTGGCCGATTTCGATTCTTAACGTGTGTAGACAAGCCGCCGAGTGCTTCTCTGATACGCCTGCATAATTTATACTAAGAAAAAAACATTAGTCACTGACAGTTTAAGGAACGCAGGGCGTGGCTTATGTTCACACTCCTTGCCTCATGATTGGTTTTTCGGCGTTCTTTTTGGCGAATGCCATTACCTCATTGGCTGCGACGCCATAATGAGATGCTCGGAACGCACCATGCCCCTGCGTCTCCTAAGCTCTCAGTTACAGTAATAACATATTATTATTCGTATTATTAATTTAACAAAAAGACAGAAGCTGCAACTTGAGCACTGATTTCACGCTAGCTATACAATTCTGTCAGAAACGCACTAGTTTTTTTTTTTTTTTTGTTTTAAATGATACCTTTAATTTTCGATTCACACCCTCTAATAAATCTGTAGTATTCACTTTCCCGCAAAGCACTTCGGAGGGCCAATCGCTCTAATCTACGGAAGAAACTCGGTCAGTGACAACGCAGAAAAAAATGTAAACATAAAAATCATAACGTTTTGCGTGACGTTTAGACATAAAAAAGCATGACGAGACATGACGATGAAACGTCACTAAGCATGACGTTTCACCGTGCTCAGTAATTCCCCCGCAAACGTTTTTTTTTCTTTTTTTTTACATTTTCTTTTAGGTTTGTAATTTGCCAAGATCCCCCAGTAGAGTGGATTGGCGCTCGCATGTGCTCTCCGGAAAAGTTGAGTCTCCAGATTTTATAGAGTGAGTGCGAGACGTGCCGCCAATTATAAAACCAGCTGAAAGACTCGTTATAATTGTAGATGTACTGATCCGCCCAATAAGCGAGCTTTCATTCACATGTTAGATTTACTCGCGAAAAGACTAATGAGTCAAAGCCTTATGAAGAAATTAAATGTCAGTGTAAACTTACTTTTTATCTTCAGAAGGAAAACAGCGAAGATGATTCGAGTTCACCTGGGAGCCCACCTGCTGAATCGAGACGACACGGGCGAGATGTCGTACGAGGTGAAAGAAATCTGCCACCACCGCAACTACACACCTCCTCACACGGTAATGAACCGCTTAAATTCGCTGAAATTTTGCACGCGAAAACATCACTAAAAACGTGATGGAAACAAAGAGGGTTACCTTTGACTAGGATTCTGAGAATTACTAAGTGATCAGCGGAGTTGGTTTCTTCTGTAAACTTTAAGGTCAAATTTTGAGCAATAAGGTTTTGGCGAGCGAATCAGCTCAAGGAGTATGTGGTTTCTGTTTTTAGAATCCGATTCCCTGTAGCAAAAGTGTTGACGCGGTTTTATACGACGGCTTTCATATATATACAACCAAAGAGTGCGTATTTGTTTAACGAAATAAAATACAGGTAAGCGAACATACCCCAAGGAATTGTGCATAAACCCCTCGACAACCTTCTGCCATGGGAGAAGAAAGGCAATCCGGAGCGTTTTGCTCTTACCAACTGACCTCAAAAAGTTTACTATTCAACAAATAAACCGAAACCTTCACGGTTAGACTCCTCCTTACTGTGTAGCTACTGGCGAGAGCAACAAGCTTTACCAATGACTCTGATTGGCGCAAAATCATGTTCTCTTATTAAATTCTGTTCAGTTAGAAACGAACTATGGTCTTTCTGGATCTGGTTATAAAGGAACGCCCGATACTTTAGAAGGCAATTCTCTTATGCATTGCCTTCAAAGCAGTGCTGTACACGTTCCATCTAAGCAGGAGCGTGAGCTCATTCCTCGGTACTCATCGATTGTGGAACGAGTTCCCGTTACATGTTGCAGTGGTTCGAAAGGAACGCGCTTCCTTTACTGTTCTAGGAGTGGAACGTGCCGTTACATTAACATTACGTCTGCGCACCTCAACCGAATTTTGTGTTGAAAAATCCGTAGATAAAATAAAGCAAGCGAGTGAAAATATCTACATAAAAATTATACAATCACCTTTGTTCCAGTTCTTTGCTTTCGACGATCTCTTGGATATTTCCTCGTCCCTTGAAGTTGGGGGCTGAAATAGTCACGATTAAGAAGCCTAAATATCTAGTAAATTCGGACAAAAATGCATATATATAGACAAAAAAAGAAGGAACATTGTTCCTCCCGCCATTCCCTCGAAAACGTAACGGGCTCCCGTTCCAGCTCCACAAATGCAAAATCGAACGGCGGCTCTTTCGTTCCTCCTAAAAAGAACTCGTTCTGGGAACGTAGTTCTTTGAAACGCCGTTCCGTACAACGCGGATAGAAATATACCCTCAGTCAGCCGATACTTGATGCGGATGGCGCAATGTGTTTCCTGCAGGTGTATGTAGCTTTGGTGAGCTTTGCTGAGCTCTGATGGCTGTCAGGTTGCATTGAGGTAAACAGTTCAAGCTATGTCATCTAGACTAACGAAAAAATTTTCAGATTCACGATGCCATACATACGGACCTACGAAACACGTTTAGTCTACCGACAGTTTTTTTTTTTTTTTTCTCAGACTGATACGTTTACCGAATTCTGGCCATGTGGAACGTCGTGTTGAGTGTCAAAGCGAAAATCACATCTTTGTTTCGAACGTCATCCCCGTTTTTTGAATAGTCAGGTTCTTTCCGCAGAGCAGATTAATCTACCAGAGCAAGCGTGATTTCCAGATAAGGCAGGCGCTAAGCTCTTTTTAAACACCATTCGAGTTAGGGTAAAATAGGATAAGAATAGACTAATCAACTTTAATATAGCTTTGCATGCCGTGACCATTTATGGCATCCTGTTGCAAGCTCGTGTGCCGCGTGCACTTTACAATTTGCTTTACTATACTGGATAAACTTTTTTTACTGGTTCTAACTGGGGTATTATAAATATTGTGATGCTATCGAATTGAGGATCTTTTTATGTCTGATTTAAATTTTAGAACGATCTTATCATTATCACCTTGAAAGAAGAAGTGAATTTCACGGACACCATATCACCGGTGTGTTTGCCTAAAAGTATGGAAGAAGCCGCTCCGAACTCATCCGCCTTTGTCACTGGATGGGGAAGGTTCCAAGGTAAGTCATCATGCCCTTTCACGTGCGAATGTGTTTCATTACGAGTATATTCAAAACGCACAATTGACATGGTTATTTGTTCGAGTTGTTTGGGCAACACCTGCCAGGTAGCACAATTGTTTTTTTTTTGTTTTTTTTGCCAAAACAATTAAGTTGTCTTTAAAAGGGTCTTTAAAAAGCCTGAAAAAGTCAAGTAGAGCCAAACTTGACCTTCTTTGGCCAGATTCTTGGTATCCTGGCTCAAATTTGCCAAGCAGGTGACCAAATTAGGTTTCCCTGCTGGTAGTGTGACTATCGTTTAGCAACCTTGTGTCTAAATTGCAAAACGTACAGAGTTAGGCTTCGCTTCTGGTTCCTCGATTTCCATGTAGAAACTTCGGGCATAAATTTCCGGACAAGCGCCAGGTTTAAGCTTCACTGCTGGTTCATCGGTTCATGCATAACAGGTGTGGCTCAAGTCTGGCGATTTATGCCAGACTTGCCATTTATACCAGCAGCAGAGAAAACATAGAAAAGCCAAGAAGCGTACCCTGGCACTAACTAGCCCCTTGGATCAAAACCAGATTAGGCCCAAGTTAGGCCTCTAGGATTGCCAAGCTTGTGCCAGGTTAGATCATTTTATGGCGTGCTAGATGGTTTAACATATGTTCAGGCTTCAAGTGTCGTATTTCACTGATGAAGTGCGTGCGTCTGCTTTTCCACAAAGTACAAGGGTCGTTCAGGGTTGACCAGGCCTTTTTTCATATGGAATAGAATAGCGGAACAAGTAGCAAAATGAAACTTACGGACGACGTTAACGTAATCCTTATGAATAAACAGAATTTAGCACAATTTTTGACGAATGCGCAGCAGTTGCAGCTCTCATCGCAGAGAAGAACTTATCCGTAGCTGTTGACCAGAGGTGCATAACCAAATTTCTGGCGAAGGAAAAAGTTAAACAAGCTGAAATTTTGAGAAGATTGCAAGAGCAGCAAGATAAGTAAGCGATGCTACTGACAAAAATGTACGAATGGTACTAACCTTATTTTAAGGACGACAGCCGGTGACGAATGAAGCACACGGACAGGTTTATCCGACTGCAGTGAAGCCCTTAATTTTCTGTACGCTGAAAAAAAACAAAAACAGCTGGGCGCCAAAAGAAATGACGCTGGCGCCTGGACGCTTGCAGGGAATAATTTGAAAAGCTTATATAGTTTCGTGCTTGACAAAATTTCCATTTCCCCTGTAGGAATAAATGTCCCGGTCAACCTTGAACTACACTTGCACACAAATGGGCAGTCATAGAAACTATCCAATAGGACGGGCGACTGTCTCGTGACAGCTGGCTTCCAATTGTATATTGCAGCTACTCTTATTTGCCCTTGGGCGTCACTAGTTGTCTCAATATATCTGTGAACAAGTCGCGGTTTGGAAGATTGTTCGAATCACCACAGGGTTATTTTTCGCAACGAGTAGTATTGGTTTTTTATCGCCCATTACCTTGATTCTATTCAATTTAAGTACTATTTGTACTTTAATGCTAGAGGGAATAAGGGGGGGTAGGGCACTTAGTATGAATATTTCTTTTTCTGACTTAATTTTGGTATTGGTAATGCATGTTTAACAGGGAACACTAAGAAGCACGCAAAATAAGTATGGAATAAGCTAATCAGTCAAATAGTGATTTTAACTAAAACCCTTTCACATAATGCGCAATATGTGCCTCCCTTAAATTCAGCCAACTCAGGCACCCTGTCGCCGCACCTGAAGCAAGCCCGCACAAAAACGATGTCGCATGAGACCTGCAACGGCGAGGAGTACGACGCTAGGGTGCCGCAGAGCATCCTTTGTGCAGACCACGACTCCGGATCATCCTGCAAGGTGGGCATTCTCGTGCTGCTACTGTTTTATTCACTGAAAAACCAACCTTCCCGCAAAACTGCTAACACTTAAGTCGAAAGAATGCGTAGTATTCTACCTGGGTTATATCTTATTTTGGAGGTACATGACATGATAAATAATGATTTTATGCGCGTTCCAAAACACGTAGAAAAATTTGCTATTATATAGTAGAGCCATTGTCAGGTAATAACATGTTCCAGTAATAATTTCTCCACTGCACTTTCAAAGACTAGAAAAACCTACCCTTTGAAATAGCAAAATCTAGACCAGGGGTGGCCAAACCGTGGCTCGCGAGCCTCATGCGGATTTTCGGGGGCCCGAATGCGACTCACGGATTCCTGGTAAACCAACGTCCCCTCCCCCCCCTTTCCCATTCGTAAGATCAAAAGAGGGAAATACATATAGAAAATAGAGAAGCTTGCACTTCCTCAGCTTCTTGCCATCATACGCACATCGGACAAGGTCCTTGATTTACGAATGGGGACGCACAATGAAAGAACTTAAAAGTAATCGTTTTCTGAGTGGAACTTGCCTTGACTCCAAACTGAGGAGAAAAAGTAATGTAAAAAGTGGCAACTCCCCCCTCCTCCCTTTTTATATAGCGGCTCTTTACTTAATATGGTTTGTTTCTATGGGTCTTCGAACGTCTCGCCGGCCACTTCTGATCTATACCTTTCATCTAATACCTGAATTGTGTAAGAAAATACTTTGACGTTAACTGAAGACCAACTTCATATGTGGTTTGGTTTGTATTTTCATTTTTTTCCACATGTGTCTCTCCTTACATTCTTAGAGCGCAGCTCTTAGGCGCCCGTTTCTGGGTTGAGCGGGGTCGGCGTCGGCGTAACCGCGCGTTGCATCATGGGACGTTTCCCATAATGACGTCACACGTAACGTCAGGTGTGACGTCTCATGAGGGTAAAATTTTCCCGTTGAAATTTTGCGGGAAATTTTTTCGCTAAATATAGCGGAAAGATTTAACCGCCGTGACGTAACATGTGACGTCACGTGTGATGTCACGTGTGACGTGTGTGGCTTTGGTCAATTTTCCTGCTACATTTAGTGGGAATATTTTTCCGCTAAATTTAGAGGAAAAATTTTCCTGCTAAATACAGAGGGGAAATTGAAGTCACGTGACTTCAACACGAATACAGTTTCCCCGCTAAATTTAGCGGGAAAGTTTTGATAAATCTCCACGCTAAATTTGGCGGGGAAATATTTTGATAAATTTCCCGCTAGATTTAGCCGGAAAATGTTGGTACGTTTTCCGCTAAATCTAGCTTAAAACTTTGCTTAATTTAACAGGAAATAAAGCAAAAATTTCCCGTAAATTGGGAGGGAGGGTATGGAGGGGGAGGAGGCATACCCTCCCCTCGGTTCCCTCTCCTCCTCCTCCTCCAGAGCTGCGCTCTGATTCGGCATTACAGAGAATTGTAAACTTCTTTCATTTCTTTACATATATCCTATTACAATTTAGTTCCCTTGCCATTTCGATCATGTATTTGTTTGTGTATATTTATGTACCATTCCTACAGCGGTCCTGAACAAGATCCTCTAGTATAAATAAATAAATAAAATGCGTGCGCTTCACAATCCCCAGTGTTTTTGCGAAATTCATTTGTAATTTTTCAGCATGTTTAAATGCTAAAAGAGTTTTAACCGATTCCATCTCTTCTTAGGGCAAACAATTGACTGATAGAGCCCCGATTTTTGTATGCGTTTGTTTTGTTATTTTGGGGCTAGGTAGGCCGGAATCTTATCCCGGCTCATACAGCCCCAAGATGCAGCAACAAAAGGAGCACCCAGTTGTTAAAGGGGCCCTGCAATGACTTTTTTACTGGTTTTCAATTTGCACCGAACCTGAGCGCACTGAACGTAGTAACTTAATGAAACTTTTCTTTTCTCAAATTTTGCTTTATTTTAAAAGTTATAGGCAAATTAGAATTACAAAACCAAGCAAAAAATAACCTCCTTCATGACGTCGTAGGTCCTGGCTTGAGTGGCCGTGAACTAGAGGAGGGGTAGTGAGCTCATCGAGCGTTCACGGCTGCCGCACTCCGTGTCGACGGCTCGAGAGGGCGCCACTAAAGCATGTGTTGGATAGACTGTATATGAAGCGGGCGGCCAGGGCGGCTCGCATTGCATTTGCTGCGTGATTAAAGACTAATTCGGCATAACACTTCATTGGCCACAAATGACAGCAAACACGGGGTAAAGATCAGTTCAGAACGGGAGCCACTTCGCGCTGCTATACCGCCAAATGGCCAAATCGCCAACTAAGCCCGCTTTGAAGGCCTTCGGAACGCTCGGAACCGGTCAGATCCTCGAGCCGGTATACGATCGCAGCACCGCCGCGTACATCCGGGTTTTTTCTACGCTCGCCGTTCGTCGCGGCCTCATCCCACTAGCCCTTTCTAGTATGCGCCGTTTTTTCCGTCGCTTGGTGGCGGGTATGTCGACGGGTCATTTCTTGTTTCCGTACTTTATAAACTGCATTTGTTTCTTTTCTGATCTAAAATACTGAACAAAAACTAGTTTCATACATAATTGAAACGGTTCGCGACACTTATATTTTGTATCTCGACTAAAAAAAAAAAAAAAGCTTTTAGCGGCTCTGACCAGTAGTCAGCCCAGGACCAAAGACGTCACATTTCGCGCGCTTTCGGCAACGCGGGTCGCCCTCGTAGGCGGAGAAGCTTTCCGCGTCGTCCGGTTGAAATATGACCCACTGATATTTAGTTACTCTCTCCGTGCCCGCTGGCTTTCCCGAACCCCAAGAGACGTGGAAACCGCAAAAAAGGCAGACGCTTAAATATGATTGCAGGGCCCCTTTAAGACAGCAGTGGGAGAAGGGGAAATGGGAAAGGTGGCGTGCATTTTCCTAATCTGCCGAAAAACGTTTTGTAAGTCGGGCTTTAAGGAGTAGGGTCGTTCTTTCAGAGTGAGAGTTCAGAAATAATGAACTATGTTTTTACTCACTCATTTTGAGCATGTTTTTAATTGGAGCGCTATAGTGAACCAGCTAGTGCTACACTTGTTTCACAGCATTTTCAAGCACAGTACTGTCTTTTCTTTTAATTTCAGGGTGATAGCGGAGGACCCCTGGTGTTAAAATCTGGAGACACATGGTTCCTTCACGGAGTCGTCTCCGGAGGGCCGATGGAATGTGGCAACAGGGAGGATCCGCTGCTCTTTACCAAGGTCTCCCATTTCCTGGACGACTTTATTACGGCATATATGAAGGCCAAAACCCCGGAAGAAAAACATAGGCTGTGCAAGATCATGTAGTTTGCGCATTAAATGTAAATAAATATATGAGAGCAAAGTCTATGATGCACACCTATGCGCATTTTCAGCTTCCTACGTACAGCGTATTGCATATGTGCAACTTGACATCGACATTTCTTACACGAGTCTGTTCATGTAAAGAAAGCTGAAGAAGCTTGGTAGGGTGTCCACAATTCAAGACTTTCTTCGCAACTTTGCAGCAAAAAAATAAAGCAGGTATTGCATACGGCTAAAATTGATAAAGAAGCACATAACTAGGTTAGCAAGTTACTCAAACATTTTAATTATATTCAGTACAAGCGATTATTAGTAAAGCCATACCAGCTTAGTTTTACACATTCTGCAAAAATGATGCGCATAGCAACCTGTCTTCAAATGTCGCTCAGGTAGCTGCATCGTTGTGAAGAATGTGTCAGTCTGCCGAGGTTCTTAATTATAGTAAATTAGACCAACGGTAAAAACACAAAACAGGACGAAACACAGACACAAACTTTTAAACAGGTAATTGCAAATGCATTGATGACCAAGATATTTACTAATGCCCGCAATAATAAGACAGGCCCAAAGAAACAAACAAGCAAGGAAATTAAAAAAAATTTTGTCAGTAGTTGAAAAACCAGTGCGTGTCAGCCATGCATCCAATTGCGAGTTTTGGCGATTTCCCCTTTACCACCCCCCCCCCCCCCCCCTACGCACCCCCTTTATTCCTTGTCTTACCACGTCACGTCTTGGTCATTGCCAGGGATATGCAAAATTAAGTTTCTTAAGAAATTGTGGGATTTATGTATCTCTACTAGTTTATCTAATATATGGTTTCTATTTTTGTAAATTAAAATGCTTTTCACTTACATCAATGAAACCGAATTAACTATTTTAATTTCGTTGTTGAATGCTGCGGAAGCAATAGTGATTGCTAATCTGCCTTCGAAACCAGTTCCATTCATTGTTTTCCGTACGTAGCATACCGGCGAACCCACCAATATCTTCCCTATTCCATCACCAAAAACCATCCATCAATATCTTCTAACCAACCCTGGAATATACTATCTGCTTTATCAACACCTTCTCTATTCCATCAACAAAAGCACAGGAGCCAAAGCGTGTGACAAATTCATTTTTTTTCACGAGTATGCGCGCAATAAACAAGATTTCAAAGCTACGAAATCATCTTCCATAACGTCGCAGAAACTTGCTATCACAAAATATCATTTACTAACATTTTTAAACCCGGAGAGTTTCTCCATTCTTTAGAGTTAAAAATGTCAATTCTTAGCCAGGTCACCTGCACCTTTGTATTAGCTTTATCATATAGTAATTGGTAGATATCTAGTTAAGAGAAGGGGATCTAAAAACAGTTGAAAACCATCAACCAACGTTCAAGACATCGTTTTCAGAAACGACGGAACGCTAGTGTGGCAGAGTTCATTGAATTATATTCCTAACTAGCGTGTTAGTATAAGTATACTTTTATCAAAAAGAATAAAACAAAGTGTACGAGACACAGACCTGTCACGTCCTCTTTCTTTGCCCGTCTGTCTTTTCCTTTTTCTGTATTTTGTTTATTTTTGTATTATTATTTCTGCTAAAAATGTATTAAAACCTCGCAATGTTTTCTTCGTTGTTTTTTGTTTGTTTTTTTCATTGGAGAATTGAATTGCTACAAGACACTAACTGCTGCCAGTTTCAACAAGGCACTCATAACAGCGAAAATTATAACGCCATGTGTTCCAATAACCAGAAACGCCTATCACGTTTATTGGAAGTCCTGGGGGATTTTTTTTTTAATTCTTTATCAGTACTATTGGCATGCAAGAAAGTGTGCCCATCAGCTCGACACGAAGCCCTGTTTATGCTTCATCATCGGCCGTGCAAAACGGTTCGTAATACGTTATCAACTTGTAACCAGTGGAGCACAGAAGGTCGAAAATAAAGTCGCAACACGGTGCCGGATTCTTGGGGGTACTCTCGCGCACCCAGAGTTCGCAGGCCTTGAAAGTACCTGCAATCGCAAAAATGCAATTATGAGTTTTACAAAAGATACAACCTGGAAAACCTAAAACCAGCAAGTGAGTGGATTTGTCAAAGGCACACTTCTCGACACAGCCCTACACAGCTGCTGAGTCATGACACATAGAGGGACAATATGTTTCCAATAAACAAAAACAAATAATATATCTAAAAATTTTTTTAAGGGGCCGTGTCACGATTCTTGCCGCTCATAGGTTACGCTACGTTTTTTTCCTCCAAGCAATGAATGTTTTTGAAAAAACAAGTATCAGAGCAAACTAAGCAGAGCCTTATCTCGGGCCCTGAATAAGCGGCCACGTGATCAAGTGCCGACTGTGTGACATCAGTGTTCATCGTAGCGAGCTTCCCGTATGGTCGCCCCTTTTGGTTCTTGAAAAGAGCAGTGTTTACTTGACCTCTTCAGTCTTGGTGAACCCAGTCAAATTCCCGGTGAACAGTTGCTTTACGAAAACATTTCTTGGATACCGAGATGTTTTTTATGCACACACCGGCGAAACAAGCGCCCATCTTCGCACCGCCACCCTATGCGGCGTCGGTGCTTGGCGGCATTAAAAAACATTTTTACTGTTTTTAAGAACGGAAGAACAACAATACCATGCATTGTAAGAGACCTGTGGAGATAAGCATGATTGGTAAGCGGACTGCATGCACAGTGGAGCCAAACACGCTTATTGGCGAGGAACGTTTTCAGTACGATGATTCCCCATAGCGGTCTTGGCGCGACTGGTTCAGAACGACTCTTTCGAAGCTGCGACAATTTCAATGGACCGAATTGGCGATTTCTTTGGCAACTGAGATCGATGAGCCAATCACCCGGCGAGGTTTGGTTGTCTGTATGTTAGTATATGTTTGTGTCCGGTTAGCAGGCAGGGAAGGCAATGGCGCTACTTTCTCAAGATCCAGTTACCTTAGCGTTGGCAATGCACAGGGCACATGCTGAGCTCCAGACATTTGTAGAGTTCGGCTATCCCTGTCTGCGATTGGGAAATAGCCACCTGCTGAATACTCGAAGGGGCGTTGATTGATACGAGCCCAAAATGAGTGCCCCGCAGACATTCAATCCATCAGCCGCTATCAACTATCGTTACCAAGTAGTAATCTTGGCGACTTTCATTAAGAACTATGAAGGAAAGGCCGCAGAAATAAACTGCGTTTAGCTTTGGAAGTACGCCACGACAAGAGAACTTTTAAACCAATGGAGATGCGTGCGAGTAGATTGGCCACACCAGTGTCCGCACGCATGTATGAAATGCGAAACATTTCATCCTATCGTCTTTGAAGGCTGAGTAAGGTGGGAAAAGCTCCTCCCACAAAGCCCTTCACTTTTTCTACTTAATATCAAACGTTGCAGAGAAGAAAAAACCTCCAATCAAAGCTAGAAGAGAGCTTTGTTTGTTTTCTTGTGTGTGTGTTTGTGTGTGTGTGTGTGTGTGTGTGTGTTTAGGAGGGCTTTTTTATACTGCAACAGAAGATAGTATTGTAACACGCCTTCTTTATTAGGCATGTAGTACATCCATAAGTTTTCACTAGACTCACCAATCGAGTGATAATCTGTGCCGAAAAGTATCTACTAAGAAGGATGATGTTTCAATCAGCGAACTTTATATGACAACCATTCCATTTCATTTAATTTATTTCTCCTTAAGGGCCCCGTGGGGCATTACATAAAGGGGGGGGGGGGGGAAGCTGGTGGGGTAATACAGAACATATAAACACAAAAATATAACAAAAAATATTGATGTAAAATCAATAGTCACAGTAATGCATGTTAAAATTTATTGGATATATGCAGTTACTGATTGGCGAAAATTGGATTCGTCAGCAATAAGGATGATTTTTTCAGGAAGAGAGTTCCAGATAGTTATGGTATGAGGAAAGATTGACGTATTAAAGGCTAGTGTTTTGCCTGTTATGCGTTTGATGCAATGGCTGTGATTGAGGCGTGACGAAATTCTGTCAGGACGTGATATAAGGGAGTCAAATCAGTTGGTGCTGGTGTAGTAAAATTTATGTAGGAAACATAATCGAGAGATTATTCTACGGTCAGAGAGCAGAGGAAGCTCGAGAGTAAGTTTAAGCAGCGTCACACTGGTGTCGCGGGAGTATGCTGATGAAATGAATCGGGCTGCACGATTTTGAATTCCTTTCAGACTGTCGCTGAGATAAGCTTGTGACGGATGCCAGATGGACGGGGCATACTCGAGCTTGGGGTGGACGAATGCAGTGTACGCTAGTTGCTTTAGGTGAGAAGACGCTGATTTTAGATTCCGCTTTAAGTAGCCGAGAGTCCGTGAAGCAGCAACAGTGATGACGTCGATATTGTTGAATCAAAGAAAGTGTGGAAGCCAAATGGATACCGAGATACTTGTATGAGGGAGTAGAGCCAAGTAAACGCCATCAAGTGAGTATGAGTAAGAAAGCGTAGATTTTTTTTCCGCGTGAATGATACAAGTTTGCACTTCTCGTAGTTAAGAGGCGTAAGCCATTGATCGCACCAAGTTTCATGGAAGAACGCCTCATAAAGAACAAACACTCGAGCAGCAACAAGGGACGGAGTACGAAGCAACGCCCGAAAAGGTCAAAAAGTATGGAAGGACGAATTGTATTTAGCATTTCAATTCTTAAATCATCGGAACAACCAAAAAGCCATTCCAAGAAGAGGAATGTTGTCAACAAATGTGATACGGCTGATAAAAAAGTTCTTATAATTCAATAAAAACTCTATAATTTGTATTAGAATGAATGGCAATTTCATTAATATCTTTATAAGAGTATAGAGAGCTTAAGCAGGACTCACCATTAGTCTTTCCGTCGTCTCGCAAGATGGCACATTCCGAAACAGCAAATGCGACTACGTAAAACTTGTTCCCCTCTAGATTTAAGGGAAGAAATACAGAAACGTTTCAGTGATGAGAGGATTTCTTTCGCTCAAATAGAGTGGGGGTGATAATGTATACCACTATCCTACAAGTTAGTTTATATTTTATTTTTGTCTCTAATTGCTACATGTGAATAAAAATACTTGTCATACTAGCCCTGCCTCTTAGACAATATGGTGCGCGACTATATTGATTCAGTTATTTATTTATTTAAAATACCTCAAAGGCATATTCTGTATTATATTTTGTTACACATGATAACAATTTTAATTAACAAAAATTAAATTAATACGCATCAACAAACATTGAAGAATAAACACACATTCCACAACATATTGACTAAGCGAATTTTCGACATAATAATAGAATGCAAACGTCCAAAGCAAGTAGATATATACACAAGCGCATAGACATAAACTGTGTAAAAATCTCAAATATTTCAGATTTCAAAACGTCGCTCACTAACAAATACTTGGTTGGTAATTTTGCACTGAAAAAAGTTGCTTGGTCTGACAGGAAGTGATTGGGATTTGAAATAGAAACAACAGCTTGGGAAAGAATGTTCTGAAATATTGCATAAAGTGCATTTCTGTCGCAATTGATTATTGGCAATGAGATGAATTCAATTTATGATACCTCTCATCATGCACTATAAACTTGAATAAAAACAATCACTAGAGTTTAACCATTTTTTTCTTTTGTTCCAAAAAAAGGAAGAGCAAGTTTGGAGCATGCTTTGTTCACCGACAATGAGATGACACAAAAAGAAAACTGCGAACACGAGTAAACGACTTACCCCCTGGAACTGTCGATATAAGAATATTTTTGGTGGTGTAATCCTCCGAGCTGATAGCGCGATACATTTTTGTAAAGCTCATGCTGAAAATAAGTTCAAGTTACAAAATTAATTGTGCTATTCAATCTGAGTTTAAACTGGCTAAGTGTTTTCATAAACAGTATTTGGAGATGTTCCTTTGATGTAGTAGTTGCGTGGATGATACTAGAACAGTTTTAAATTTATCTTAAAGAACCTGATGCAAATGCAAATTAAAAAAAAAAACAGCTACAGTATCGAATTTTCAGTTCATAAGCTGACACCACAAGTTTCATGCCCTTGTTGGACAATTCGATAACAGCCTTTTTATTAATCACAACAGCTACACTTTTTTTTATTATTAGCTTGTATCAAAATGCACTTCTTCCGTATGCCTACAGAAACAGACATGTTTTAATGAACGACAAAGTGTCAAGTTACGTGATGTGCAAGGTGCCCCCCTCCCCTCCACACACAAATTACAGGGTATTTTTGACTGCAAAAATGAACTATGCATCGCCGAACGCTCATTCTCCGCCAAACTGTAGCACCAGCGGTGAGATTCAGATGCCAAAGTTCCAGAACTAACCGTTATTTTATTTAGAACTTGTTTATGGTTTTCTAAAAGTTTCGATGTAAAAATGACAACTGACCGAGCCCTCAAACAGATGGGGCTTAATGGCGCCAGTTATTGAAAACGGGTAAAAACGGGCCCAATTTTTCTATAAAAAGTTTTAAAAGAACACTTATAGCTTTTGAATGAGATTGCGGTTTATTCTAAAACTTTGGTATTTGGTTGGGGACGTTACGCCATAAATGGGCGGAGAATGAACGTTCGGCAATGAGTACTTTAATTTTACGGTGAAAAAACCCTGTAGATTTATTTTGGGGCTCCCTGTGCTACGTACAATTTTACGCGACATACATCTCCGTACTAATTAAAAGCAGTAAAAAGTGCATTTCAAGAGTCGAAAAATAAAACAGCTGGTGTATTTTCAGGGGCGAAACTTAGTTCAACCTTAGTTTATCGGTCGCCCTAATTACTGTCTTAAATTAGCACTTAGGGTTTACGTATGCTTCAAGGAAACCAGAATGCGCAAAATCATAATTCCAGAGCAAAAAAAAAAAAGTTTTAAAGTTGTGAACGTTTATTTCGCTGCAAGTCGACTTGTTCCTGAGATTTGGCGAAGCTGCTTCAGACCGTTGGAAAAGCAGATTAAGGTTGTCTTTTTCTGTTAACGCGCATCGCGCAAAATATTTTTTAGGCATTCAGGCACCCAAGATAGCGAAGGTGAAAAGTGCGAACTAGCCCGCTCACCTTGCTTTGAATTGTGCCCTTTAGCGCAAGCGCCGTCGTTTGCCAAAATCTCTCGATAACGTGCCCCTAGCCTTTGCATTGAAAAAAAGGAATCGTACATTGTTACAGATGAAAAATTCGTCATACGTAGAATACTTTTACAGGTGAGTAAAGCTGGATAAAAAAAAAATTGACCGCATCTCCACGTGGTGAATGATGTTGCTTGGGGCGAAGCTCTGGTGGTGCTTGTCTGCGTAGACGCCGAGCCGCAGCATGCCGAGCCTTTTCATTCATGTCAGTAGGAGAATGTGTGGTTTTCTTCTTTTTCTTTTTTTAAGCAGACAGATGGGATGGCATCTCAGAACCCCCTACTCTTTTTTTTTTCTTCTTTTTCTTTGAGCCTTTCATTCATATCAGTAGGAGAATGTGTGGTTTTCTTCTTTTTCTTTCTTTAAGCAGACAGATGGGATGGCATCTCAGAACCCCCTACTCTTTTTTTTTTCTTCTTTTTCTTTGAGCCTTTTCATTCATATCAGTAGGAGAATGTGTGGTTTTCTTCTTTTTCTTTTTTTAAGCAGACAGATGGGATGGCATCTCGGAACCCCCTACTCTTTTTTTTTTTTCTTTTTCTTTTTTCATAATTTTTTTCATCTTTTTTTCAATTTTTTTTTTTTGCCCTACACGAGCACATGAACATGTGCTCACGTGCTTGTGAGCACGTGATCTCACGAGCAGAAGCACGAGCACCCGACGCCGGGCCTAGCCGGGCCTACGGCGGACGGCGGACGGACATGGCTAGCCCCTAAGGAGCTTCGCCCCTAAAATATTAGCGGCGAGAAGTTTTGGCGGCGCCCTCCTATGGTTCCCCGTTGTGACGTCATTACCTTGCAAACAACAAGTTCGATGGTGTTTGTAAATAGCATGGTGGAAGCTTGAAATCATTGCACTCTCAAAGGAACCCTGCCAACACCGTCAAAATTAAAGTTCTTTCATTCCTCTTATTTCGTCAATAATAAATCCCCTTTCCGACGTCATAGTCAGCGTTCGGCCAATCGTAGAAGGCCAACCACAGCGACGCTTGTGTTCGCTCTCGGGGCTAATACCCTTTTCAAAAATGCGCGCCACCTATACTTCGTTTCAGATTAAGACGCAGCCGACGCTACAAGGTAATAGGGAGTTTTCGCAGATCGTTTTCGCCGTCGCGCAACGCTCTCCGCAACCCGCTACGATGCCCGGAACTCTACAGTCAAGGTCATGGGCGTGCAGGCGCAGTAGCGGCTTCTTCGTTGCGGAGGGCTTAGCGGAGAGGGAAACACGGTCTACGAAAACTCCCTGACGTGACCAATCGAGCGGCACCAAAAGCGCAAGTCACTAGGCCTTTTTGTGTTCATGATATGTTTAGCGATGAAAGAACACCTGCAGAAACATGACGAACACTTTGATCATGCGCTTGTGACGCTGTTTGATTGGTACCATCAGCTCGTCCAATTGGCCGAGTTCGCCATTGTCTAGGCAGGTACTTGGATCGTGTGTTGGGAACGATGGTTGCTTCCGCATTCGCCGACTCAGTTCGTATCGAAGCTGCGTCGGCGTTCGGGGAGGACACGGATCCAATCACACGCTTGGTTCCCATAGATGGATGGATGGATGTTAATGGCTATAGCCTTTGTAACGGGAGGTAGCTTGCGCCACCTAGCCTAAGTGGCGGCCGCCAAATAATGGCGACCGCCAATGTTGCCCAATGGAATTCTGAAAAGGGCCAATTGCTTACGCATACCGAGACTACTTCCGACGGCCGCAACGCGTTTCCGTCTCGCTTTTATAACTTGCGTTTTCACGGAGTTATGCTCGCATAAAACGTATTCTACAATGAAAGTTTTCAGCATTTACGGTTATCTGCAGCGCAAGCTTTCGCTTCACGTCCTCCGAGCTGCGGAGCACGCCCGGTGTTGTATGCACTCACGTTTTCCCGACTGTCGCGTTGTAATACGTGACGTTGTGAGCGACTTCGTGATTTGCTTCGTTCGCGGAGATTCTGTTCGCTCTGACGCAGCTCATGTCTTGCCCGAGTCGGCTGGTCTTAAAGTTGGTGTAGGCGAGGTAGAGAGGACCCTCTTGTGTCATAAACTGCAAGGAAAAGAGAACAAGTGCTGTCTCACTCCAAGTGCAGGTTACGAAGTCAACAATGCTTAATCCTTCGTAAACAGTTTGGCGCCTATGAATTAAAGAGATTTTCCGGTCAAATTTTGCATTCGAGAAAACAATTGAATATCATTGTTATTGCCTCGAGACGCATCGTACGCGCAAAATCGGAATTTTACATGCCCCTCTGAAAGAGTAATTGAATTTATAGTGCTCCCATCGCTTCCTAGCGTAAACGCGGCTTTCCTTGGCAACATTGAAGCTCTGACGTCACACAACGCAAAGCGAGCATTCCGTCTCGTCGTTTGCCTGCGAGTGAACGCCGCAGCGTGCTTCGTTTCTGTTGTTTTTATTCGACTTGTTTCGTTGATGGGTGAGGTTTTTGTTGCGCGGTCGGGTGCCACAACCACCGGGCAGCACATGCTAGCCTAGACGTGACGTTCCACACTTTTCCGCGAGACGTGCAGTGACGAGCAAAATGGATCGTCGACGTGCGTAGGGACTGGGTTCCCGTGAAGATCGAGATCCCGCTTATACAACAATCATCTCACAGAAGAGAATTATGAGCTGAGCTCTAAGCGGACAGAAGCGTCGTAAGCTGGGGTGTGATGCTGTGCCAACGATATTCAACTATACGTCCACCCACTCCTCACCCAAATCGGATCAATCGGTTTGATTATGCGGCGAAACCGAAAACAAGAGCTAGGCCATTTGGAACGGTGCTAAACGTTGTATTTAGCACGCGTGCAGCTCGATTCTGCTTGAACCGCGAGTAAAAAATGGAGCGTGGCTACGATTCACCAAGCTCATCCAAGTAAAGTGACGACATGCATTTGAACGATTCGCCGTTTGCCTTCGACCCGCGGAAATCGCCTCCGAGGGAACGACCAGTAGCCTCATCACCGATCCACTAGGTCCGCCGATATGTGTACCCAGATTCCGCTTCGTGTACCTAGGTGCCGCTTCAGAGGCAAAAAACACAAAAATTGAATTTTTTGCTTTACAAGAGGTGGCCGTCGCAGTTGTGTTTGCGCGAAACGGCATACGTTTGCTCGAAGCTTATGGCTGTTTTCGAGTAATATCGTGCTAAAAGGCTTGACTTTTTTTTTTTTTTTGCACAGATTTAGGAATTGCAATAAAGGAAACGTATTTCAGTAGGCTACAGCCTAGGAGACTATATAATTCGAAACAAAATACAAGACATCCGTCAACCAACGCTTGTTATCCCGACCATCCGACAAACCTTTGCGTTTTGGGACATCACGCAGCAGCTACGGATGTCAGCCATTGACACTGGCGAAATTCGGGGTGCACTTTCGTACATACGCTCTTGAAAGGTTTAATTAATAAGGGGAGATCATATATCAAAATAAAAATAACGTTTGTCTATATCAGGGATCTCAAACACGCGGCCCGCGGGCCGCATGCGGCCCGCGACCCTCTGGGATGCGGCCCACAAAAACCCGGCTACGAGACCCGGTTCCTATGCCTCGAGCGATGGTATGCGCCATAGTGAATCATGCCGTTTCATTTTAGCTCGAAAAATAGCTATAATTTTTACTTATCTGTGTTCAATTGCCCTTTATTTAGCTTTATTTTTTGCTTCCCAGTTTTTTCTAATGCTCAACAATTCCGCTACTAGGCTGCAAGAGCGAACTGTTTGTTGAAGGATGCATCTCGGCTGCGCGAACTCTCGATCAGCAGGAGCAACTGCCAATGATAAAGCTACGAGCTCTGGATTCTCGCCTTAAAAAAGATATCACAATTAAAAAACAAGTATTTTTTCAGTATCTTAATAAAAATCGTCAGGAAAACAAGAACTGTCAAATTAACTTATTGCTGTTTAAATGCGTGATGAACTTGGTTAATTCCCGAGTGAATTGAGCAACGGAAACGACAGTGTACTTGCTCTCTTGTTCTATTGAAAATGCCAGCACGTTAGTGGGACGGTGTTATTTGAGTTATTTTACCAAATCAGGCCAGAGCCCCCGAAATAGTCATGTAAACAAATCAAATCAACCATAAAGCATAAAGCACGAGGTCTCTTCCCTTTTAAATATGTCCCCCCCCCCCCCTCTAACGTTGGCCCTCAACCTTTCCAGTGTGGGCTATCTGGCCGCCACGCTCAAATGAGTTTGAGACCACTGGTCTATATGAAGGCACCCTCGACGTAACGAGCGCCAAAACCTAAGTACTTCCGGTTTCGACCGGACAATCCCTTTTACAGCCTTATACGTGTCAGATGTTTCTAATCTAGATAATCAGAAAATAGGATTGACAATTTTAAAACGTGTCTAATTTGGTTACGACTCATAAATTGCACTATCATGAAAAGAATGCGGTCAGTCTAGTGCGTCATTGGTTCATTAAAATAACTGGTACTATTTTAACACCAGTTATCAAAATACCATCATGTAAACCAACAAGGTCATGTCTTAAAACACGGATAAGTGTATATTTCTTCTTTTGACCGTCATTATAATTTTTAGAAAAATAATTATCATCAGTCTTCGTGTTTTCTTTTTTCGTGGATCATGTGCTAACTTGTCTAGGCATGAAGCAGCATGCTGTAAGTGTAGTTACATGCGCTTCACAGTTCTTGTAAAGCAAAAACCTGGAACAACTTTCACATTGCGCATCGGTTCTTCAAAGCTTTATTTTATGCATTTTGTTTTAGTCATTTATACCGTTATGGCGAGCATGTGCAGCGCGTGTACCTACGTTGCCAGCATTTTTCTAGCATCACTGTAGAAACGGGTATATCCCAGGGGCACTCCACAGCACCAAGAAAGGCCATAATATAATCGCTTTCTGACTATATTTGGGGAGCGAAGCTCAGTGATTGAATTTAGCTTTATCCCATTTAAAGGTACCATAAAAACAACTTGGAAGTTAATTAGTTTAACGATTGAAAAAGATAACAGGCCTTTTCAAGGCAATGTTGACGAAGTTTTAATCCGATGTTGCGCTTGCGCGTCGCACAACAGAAAATGAGTTGACAGATACAGCAAAGATCACACCTGGACCAATGACAACGACGCCCGAGATTGTAGAAAAAAAATCTAGCCTTTGAGTTACGTAGATAGTCAAATCAATGTAGGCTCGTCAGGCGATTGGTCGAAGTGAATGGAGAACGCTCGTCCTCGTTGTCAATTGTAAATTGTTAAAAAAAAAAATTTAATTTAGTAACAACGTAAAAAAAACGAAAACCGTAAAATTTTGTCCAAAAGGTTTACTGCAATACAGATAAAATACTATTTCAGTCAGCGGGGGCGTGGCGTGAAAACACGGAAAACCCGGAAGCCTTTTCCTCGCGAATAAAGGGCGGAAGGGGGGGGGCCGTGAGGGGGGGGGGGGGGGGAGAGACTAGATTTGAAAAGTGTTTAGGGTGGCATCGACATAAGATTCCGCTCTTCTGATAAGAGAAATATAAATGGCGCATCACTGTGTTCTGTTCATTTCGTCGCGCGATTCTTGGTTCCAAGCGGGAGCTGTAAAAACTGTTCCAGGCTGCCGCGCTGCAGTTTCCGGTACCCGTTCGGGTCCACGACAAAAATGCTTCCGTCAGACCTCGTCTAGCACGCCCCGATCTTTCCCGCACATCCATCCAGTCTTTCATGCAATAAGACCCTTCTGCTATACTTTGTCTCATCCTACAATGGACTAAGGGCCAAAGCCACGGGCCGCCTCGTCCAATCATGTTCCACGCTACACTATGACATGCCTAGTATTGATTAGGGGTGGACGAATAATGCTCCGAACCCAAAAACGCTGCATCATTTCTATAGCTTCGACACTGCAAAAAGCCTCTTTTTTGCGAGGTAAAATTGTTGAGTCACTCAGTGCTATTTCGATTCGAACCACTGTCCGCCCATCCCCATCAGTGATCCGAGACGCGGGCACTGATACGCGCATCAAAGCGCAGTACGCGATTTCTAAGTGGCTCGTGATGGGATTTGGCGGTCCGTAGCTTTTGCCTTTAGTCCATCGTAGGGTGAGACGAAGTATAATGTTGTGCACTAAAGTGTTGTGCGCGAATCGGCTTGAACGAGGACATCGGTAAACGCCCGTGCGCGAGACCCAGACTCCGTCGCTTTTACGCCGAGCCTCCTCGAGCACGACCATATACTTCCGCAATGTCTATAGGGTTAGTGAAGCTGGTACGCGTTAAGCCTGCCACGGTGTTAACTGTCTCACTCGGTACGTAACAGCGACACGCAACAATTATTGTTCTTCGTAATGCGATAGTGCTGCTCGCAACGCGATTGGCAATAAACGATGTCGACAAAAAACACAGTCCATATACAAAGTTGCGTTCGAATGTGTTTGACTGCGTTGCGTTGCGTCGAGAAACGGCCGCGATCCACCTGGGCCGGTTTGCTCATCTTGCGGACGCGGCTGCTGCTGCGGCCAAGAGGGATTTTTATGTCACGTGACCAGCTCCATGGGGATAGGAAGTGCCTAGCGTCCCTGCCTAATGGCAGAGAAGTCCGTGCCGCTTCGAGTACTAAAGTCTCATTTCGCTTGCAGAAACTGACTGCAGAGGCTTTCAACTGAAGTCCAATTAACCGCCCCATCATACTTTAGGAGCGCCAGGTAAAGTTACGGCCAGGGAAGGTAAATATAAGCCAAAATGAAAGAAAAATCACACGAAACAAAAGCGGTGGTTGTGTGTTTATATATATGTGCCAGCGTCGGCGCGAGCAGAGTCTGCTGTAGTCGAACGGTTAGAGCGCCGGGACTTGTCGTCGCGGCGCAAAACGTTCAAGTTCAAATCGTGCCGAAAAATCCACTTTTTTGGTTTATGCTCTGCGCGTTTTATTTGTTTTGTTTTTTTAAGTGAAATTTGTTTTACCGCAGGTTCAAGTTCTATACTTTGTCTGACTGCACTCCCACTATGAATGTAGACAAGGCCCTATGAGCTCTATAACATTATTGGGTGGGTAGTTCTGACTCACCAGTTCGTTGTTCATGCGCTTGGAAGAGCGCATACATGTCTCTGGCTTTCTTTACCAAATTCCGCCATGCCTCCTGCAGCTGGCGTGCACTCCGCGGAAAGCTTATGTCGTTGACAATATCTTCCCATGCCTGCCTCTTCGTTCGCCAGGTAACTGTGCTGCTGAATTTCTCTAGAATTTTTGTTG
>JABSTQ010006321.1:0-21008 GCA_013358835.2 Ixodes persulcatus | reverse complement strand
TTCGCCACGTTGTAAAGGTTCTACCGGTGGCGTCGCAGTGCGGTTAGCCGAGCGGGGGGGGGAGAGGCGAGGCCAAAAAGAATAATTTACACCCATTATATTACAAAAAAAAACAAAAACGAAGACAAAGAAAGCAAAGGAATATGGACACAGGGACAGGGGAAATAACACACACACAAACTCAACTACATCTGCAGTTTCAATACCAAAGTTATTGGAGCAGCCCTTAAAGTTGAGTTCCTTGCGTCGCACGAACCAAAGTGACTTGCCAAAGGCAGCGAAGGCGCTTGTCTCCTAGGCGTCTGAAGGGGAGTGTGGAACTCTCGCCGCGGCAACTTTCGCGCAGGAAAGGGTTGGACACGTGCTGGAGCGCAGCCCTGGACCCCATCCGAACTTTGTCCCGGCCTCAGTCGTAGGTCACTCTTGCTTCGCCTTCTTCTTTTTTTTTTTTTTTTAATGCGAACGCATTATATGCCCCATTACGCAAAAATACGGCGTCGTCGGCGGCGTGACCGAGCGATGGTACCAAAAATTGCCAACGGCGCAAAGAATAACAACACGTCAATATATGCTCGGATTGACGTCAAATTTCCCAGCGAAGTTCTTGTAACAAAGTAAATTAATGTATTTGAAAAGAAAAGTTTTGTACATTTCGGTCTCGGTGGGAATCGAACTCGGGTCTCCGTGGTGCGAGACGAGCACGCTTCCCCGACGCTACGGTGGCCCTACGATTCTGACTGACTAAAGGTGTGCCTAGTGATGCTTTCCGATTCCCGCACGTAAGCACTCTTAAGTGTCTGCACCGAATGTTTTCTCTTCGTCTTCTAAAATGGCTGTCCAACGCGGCATTATCTTCTTCCTCTTTCTTGCCACCTTGAACATCGTTGTATGTCATCTTTTGGAATCATGATAATGAAATAAGTTTGCTTTTCTCGTGGTTAGGATCGAACAATCCTTTTATGTCACCACGGGCCAATTCGTGTCAGGTCTTTTTGTAGATTAAAATGGAATGGAATTGATCTCTATTTCCGGTAGCAACCGAAAGGAAGACAGAGATTAAAGGCGTAAAGCCTGACGACGGTCTCTGTCCCCAATGCTGCACTTGCAGACAGTACACAATCTTATAGACAAGGTCATACATAGCAATATTACAAATCGAATAATGAATCACGATGAAGTTATTTTAAAGACACACATTTTACAAAACGAGCAGAACGCAAGAAGTATTAATTGGTATGCAAATTAAAAAAAAGAAAGTTATGAGGTGTTACTACTGCCCACCATAAGTGACCTAAGAATTTTTTTTTTAATTTACTAAACGTAGTATTAAAATCAAAATGGTCTTTTGTGTCATAAAAAACTTCAGTGACGTGGTATTCTTTTGTTCGCTTGCCATAATTTGTTCGAGTTTGTGGAAGTCGTGCTTGCGTATGTCTATAAGTATACTTGTGTGTTACTTCGCTTGTATTTGTATCGTAAACGTTTCCGCTGTGAATCAGATGTAGTAACTTGTGATTTTAAATATAATTAGCCTTCATTATGCTATGCTTTTTAAGAAGCGGTTCAGTGTGGGGGTCCTGTATCTTATCCTTGTATGTTCCAAACAAGCACATCATTTGTATTATGCAACCTAAATAGTTTGTTGTAGTTCGTGGATGATGTTTAAAATAAGAAAGAGAATCATTCATGTTTTGCTATGTTGCTATTAGGCTTCCTACCTTATATAAACATTTAACCGCCTTGGACAGCTCAGAGCTTAGTTTATTAGCATGGAAATTTCAGTTGAGCTCCGGGTTAAACCAGACGGCCAGAAATTTCTGCGCTTTCACTACTTCTATATTTTATCTTTAAAATGTAGAACTCTATTTTTATTGTTGCTTTTGTTTATTGGGGCGAATATTATATACATAGCTTTTTGGTGTTTAATTTCATTTTTTTTTCTTGGAGTCATGCGACTTAGTCGGCAAGATGGCTGTTTGTCGTCAACTCTAGCAATGCTTTGGAGGACGCTGTAAAAAAAAACGTTCGTAAACTTCGCATACGTGATACGCTCGGGATATCTCGGAATCGCTGTAATCTAATTTATGTACAATAAGAAAAGTAGGGGTCCTCAGATGGAGCCTTGCGGGACGCCGTATTTTACTTCCAATGCACTCGACGCGATGTTGTTAACTTTAACAAATCGAATATGCGATGATCAAGGTGATTGTCTATCAAAGCCAGAGCCACTCCACGTATTCTATATATTTGCAGTTTTTTTAATGCTATGTTATGTCTTATAGTGCCGAATGCTTTTCTGAAATTTAGAAAAATGCAAAATATATATAATCCGCTTTCAATATTGTGTAGTATTTTGTCTTTTTTCTGCATGCGCCTGCTCCGTAGATTATCCGTTTTTGAAACCCATATTGAGATTTGTTAATTACATTATATTTTGTAAGAAATTAATGTATCCTGCGCTGCATAACCCCATCAAATAATTTGGAAAATATCGGCAAGAGGGAAAAGTGACAACAAACGGCCGTCTGAATAAACGCCGAGTAGAAACAAGGCAATTTGAGTAAACTAAATAAGTTATCACTAGAATAAGGTGTTGAACCATAAGCAACACTTTTTAATATCCCCTCAGAATGCTATCAATTCCGGCATGCCATTGTCGAGAACAGTTAAAAAATAGAGTGACACCGTATCTAAGGACACAATACGCCAAAGAGTGCATGAGCATTTTTCTACTTGCAAACGGAAGGAACACTTTTAGGTTATAGAGCTGATAAGGTACACTTAGTCGTTTCGACAAAAAGAGAGGTGAGTAATCCAGTAATCCAAGACACGTCAGAATCAAAGTATATTCTTAGATACTTGACAGGAGAGACATATCGAACAGGGTTGCAACAGCATGATACGCAATTGGAGTTGTGAAAACTTAAAGGCGGAAACAATTTTGATTTATTTCCACGGGCTGCGGAAACCTACCACCTTTTTTTTAGAGGCGTTTACACTTATTCTGTTATTTATGAACCAATTTATGAGAGTAATGTCATTTTTCTGCAGAACGGAGAATTTTTAAAGTGCGATTTTTTTGCTGAACATGACGAAATACATCCTCCCATTACCAATCACATAACCACTGCGTGCATTGTTTTAACATTTTTGTAACATTTGCCACTCGAAATCTTACAGAAATTATAGTGTGCGTAAAAGCCGCCACTTATGTAGATGGACGAGCATCTCAAGATTTTGGTAAGTACGATACGAACAAAAGACTAATTCACATGTTGCGATAATACATTTAGGCCTATAAAGTTAATCTAAAGTATTTCTCGTTTCGGAAGACAGTGACTGCATCCCCCTTCCTCCCCCCCCTCCCCCCCCCCCCCACTTCCTCATATGGCGGGCAAGTTCGTTTGCTCCTTGTGCACCTCGTGCGTTTGTTTACTTTCAAAACACGTCCACGTGCTTTTGTTTCCCTCCGACCTAAACCAACGACGATATGTGCTTGGCTGCCTTGACATCGCGCGTTCCTAGCGTCTTCTCTACGTTGCCTTTTGATTGGCGTGCTCCTCGTCGCATTTCGATGCGCCATGCGCCGAAGAAGCATTTTGGAACGCTTGTTTGCCGTATTAAACTCACATGCTCCCATTTGGTCTGGGATTTGAACTACCCGCCATTTCACCGTAACTCGGCAAAGAGCGAACGCTACTGTTCCACCGAGCAATTCAAAGTGAGAGAAGCGAAACACGCGACATCTCTTCCCAAGGAAACAGGCGCTCCTTCCAAGGGAACGGAAGCAGTTTTATTAAAAGAGAGAAAGGAACTCCCCCCTTAGCCGAACCATCTTTTTTTGTCCCAGATTTCGTGTTTCACCCCCTAGAAGATTAGCCCATCCCTTAAAATGCGTACAAAAAATGGCTTCCTAATTTCCCCCGCCCGTGACTTTGACTGCACTGCGTGCAACTAGTGAAATTGAGTGTTTCCCTCCGACATGCTGCTTGGTGCACTGGTACTGTATCCTTCGCCGTTTGCTACGTTACGGTGGGACGGAGCATAGCTGACAACGGAAAGCCTAAACAGACACACTGTTAAAAAACTTGGTCTCAGCCGTTTGCTTTTGTGCTTATTGTCAGTACAACCTCAAAAGTCTAAGGATGTGGCCAAGTTAACTAAACAATATCCAAGATAAACCGCAAGGAGTGGCTAGCGCTAAACCACACAGATGATAGTTTCCTATGGTATCATGCCCGGAACGCGTCTTCGACTGCTGTGTAAAAGGATTTATAATTGCTTTCCTTTACAATTGCTTTCCTGTATCTTCTCTCTTCTCTCTACGTGTGCGCTAATACCATTTAGATGTTCAACTGCTGTGTTTTCCGCGTTCCAAAAAGTTGTCCCTCGGTTTCTTCCTGATGGCGTTACTACTGCAATAAAATCAACCTTACGATTACGACTACTTCCACAGAGTAGAAAGATATTTCGTAGGTGCTCGCTTCATACGATACATCGTAACAATTCCACGCTTAATGAAAGGCGACTAACAACAGCTTCTTACTTTTCAACGCGCGTCAATTACCGTCATAAAGTTGACATCCCGTTCGTAGCACAAAATATGTTTACGAGTTTTTTCTTCCCAACACTTCATGAATGTGGAATCACCTTTTTAGAGCCATCGTCGAAATTCCCGGCAACGAAAGTTTTCCAACTGGCATTACTAACTTTTGTATTGTGAAGAGCACTAACTATTGTATAATTATTTACAAAATAGCTTTTTTTGTCTTTTTTACTGCCGTGTTTCTATGGAACCCTGAGGGAAACCAAATTAATAAATAAATAAATGTAAAGGTCAAGCTATCGCCGGTCTCGGACATGGTGGTGTCGCAGCAGGGGCAGTAGATGTGGCAGGTGCTTGTTCTGCTGCAGGTCGGTCTCCAGCTTGACAGTTCATGGAAACTTCGGCAGCAATGACTTGCGACGCCATTACGGCAGTAGCACTGGCCTTCTCTCTGGATCGCGACATTAGACAGCATGACAGTCCAACCTTTGGTTCGTCAATTGTTGCCACATTTGGACCCCTTTTGATGCGTAAACGAATGATGATGCCAAACCAAGAGTCGAAGACCTCTTACCTGCACCGTATGCACCTATGGTCGGTTACCGGTTATGGAAGCTCTTCCCACCTCTTTCCACTGCAGCGGAGCGAATGCTGGAGAAGAAGTTGCCTTCTCTACAGTCTTCGCTTTGCTAAAGTCGGAATAGGTGGGAGGAACTTCCCCGGAACTTTTAACCTGTCAGAAATAGTAAAGTGCTCGACGCAGTTCCCTGGTTCTTCATGTTTTTCTACAGCGGAGCTGTTAAAGGCTAGTTTCCCCAGGATCGTGTCCGGTACCAAACAAATGTCGACACCCGTGGTCGACAAAACACTCTGGTTGCCGCCGCCGCTCACAGATGGCCGTAGCTGTGCAGAGTGTTGTGTTTGCCGGTTGTCTGCTTGCCACCGTCACTCATAGATCGCGCAACCTTTCCAGCCTTGGCAACAAGACAACTGGTTGCTGCCGTCACTCATAGATGGTGGCAACATTTCTTCGGAGGCAGAAGAGCGGGAACGGAACGAGCGGCGATGTGTGCAACAGGGCGAATGGTTCCGCAACCGCCGCGAGGCCGCTATTGCCTAAAGTTCCCGTCCAGCGATTCAGATTCCATTATGAGAGAAGAGCAAATCGCTCGCCTGGAAAGCCACCGCCGAGAACAGAAGCTACAGCTCCGCTGCCCTTCCTTCTTCACCAGTGTGGAAAGGCTGAAAGTTTGAATTTTATTTTATAGCAGTGTTTCACCTTGTACCATATTTACAGGCACCACGATGTAAATAAATTTGATTTACATAATATTATTACCATTAATTACAAAAAAAAATATTAATACAAAAATAACAATATTATTACCACTTTTGACACAAAACGCTTGTGCGTCGATGCAATTTATGCGGATAACATTATTCCACGCTACACTTTTTAAATCTGCAGATAAGCTGGAGCATCACAAAATGTTACTGGGAGTCCAAATGCTATATGATGATATGTTTCTACAGAGCAGAGTGAAATGTTCGGAAAGAACAAACCTATATCTTTTAGCACTGTTACGAGCTGTGAGTAGTTTTGAGACTTGTATGTAACAATGTGGAACATTCTTTGTTAACTTAGTTCATACTGAATTAGATATTTTTTGTTTCCAGGCTCAACTAAGGTTTGCAAATATGATGGATCCTGCCATTGATCTAGTATTGACCAAAACAACCCGTGTGAGTATGCTGCCATGATGACTATAGATATGTTTTCATTAAATGTGTAACAGATGCTAGGGATCTTGGAATGCTGAGAATGTGGTTTGGCAGGTAATACTTAAACTTAAATGAGTAGTTTCTGCATATTGCTTTTCATAAGGTATTACCTGCGTGTCTATGGACGTCATATGTTCCCCTGTTTTTTGAACGGAAGAAGCCAACAACGGACAAACAAAAAACAGGACAGACTAGGACGGCGTTCACGTCCGTGTCTGTCGTGTCGTCTGTTTGTTATTTTAGCCGCTTTGCGCTCAAGAAACCAAGAAAAAATGTTTTATGAACATGCTTTCCTGCTTCTACCTATGCTCAAATGATTTCCGCCGGTTTATGAAATAACCCAGTGCTTTTTGTCATCACTGATACATTTATGGTAATTATGTAAAATTACAAATAACTATTTTTTAAGGTTCCATTTGCAGCTTGGAACCCTTTCAGTGGATACAAACTGAAATTAATTGGTAAAAAAATAATACGACTTCAAATTCAAATTCTTCATTCATTTTTATCTGTTTGGAGGAGAGAGACAAAGAAAAAAGCTACTCTTTTGTTGCTGGACGAGCCTCTCCCTCCCCACAGAAGCAGAGGGGGACGCCATGTACATATACGCCATATTTTAGCAATAATACTCAAGACACAAAAAATAAACGACAGGTGGTAGGGAGGATGACGGTAAACGAGTGGCCCAGATTCTCAAGATTTACCACTCCCACAGACGCTCTCTCACCGGAGAAAAAGGACAGCTAGACTATCGTCGCAAAATCGACACATAATGTAGTCTCAGAATTGACATACCTATTTGAGGATACATCTCGGTACTGCAGTAGGAACACTTTGAATTACTCTATGAATATTGCGGAGGAGTCGAGTATTGGAGTTAAATTAGCCAAAAGGACCGAACTTTTTTTCTCTATTGCTGCTCATTGTAGCTCTGGTCAGCAGGACGCGAATGCGTCTAGGGCAGTCGACTGGGATCTTGAAAAGGTGGACAAGCCAGTCTACACAGCAAACGTTAAGGAATTAGAAATGCTATGGAAAACGCACTTCTTCAAAGAGAAAAGAAATCACGCGTAAAATATATTACGCATTGTCTTAAACCAGTTCAGTTATGTATCATAATCTAGTTATAAAATAATCATTATTAATGTTCTAAATGATTTGCAACACACATAGCAGTTTTAGTCGACTTTTCTCCTCGTTTTTTTTTTTTTTTCTAGCTTAGATCTTGGAGCTTGCCACATGCCGGGGCGTTTGTCCTCACCCTTCCTGGGGTGATATGGAACTGCGTTTGTAAGAGCAGTCATTTGCTTGGTGTCGTTTTGTTTACGACGTAGGGACCGGAAAAGATTGCATTCGAGAGTTGTACGCCTTGTTGTACTAGATCCGGGTTAAATTTTTGGGGCTGCATATTGGTGTCGTGTGCCGATTTCTTCTTGCTGTGGATGAAGATATTTCTTGTTGTGGAAGCAGTTTATATTTTTGAGTTAGGGTGGTGATGCGGGCTAGTTGGTTTATGTTTAGTGGATTCGACACAGCGTACAAGAAACGAAACAAAGTAGAAGGGTGTACACAGGACAAGAGCTTACTGTAAACTGAATCTTTTATTGAAAAGAAACACCGAAGTAAACAACGTCATTTCGCACCATCATGACCAATTCAGCAAATGTCGAGATAACATATCTCTTTGCTATGTAGAATGACCGATTTTCGGCTTGCTCATTGCCCGGTTCCATCTTTTTTGATTGTGTAGGCCCCTAAAATTTCTCTAGTCATCTGATCTCCCCCATTTCAGCAATTGTGACGTGATAGAAGTCGGGGTGGCATCCACAATCTGCACAATGAAGCGGCAAGTGCACCCCAGCTGTCGACCGCAGAGACCAAGCATATCCACGCAATCTTTCATTCATACATTGGCCTGTTTGGGCAACGTATACCTTGCCGCACGTCAGCGGAATCCTGTACACGACGCCCATCGTACATTCCAGATATTTGTTCCTATGTTTATCTGAGCAAATGCGCTTAGATCTACTCTTGTTGACAACTCTTGGGCACAATTGAGCGATTTCGTTAGGTGCAGAAAACACCATAGGCACGCTCTATTTCTGGGACACTTTTTTTAGATGGTGGGATATTTTATGAAGGGAGGGAACAAATTGTGGCCTTTTGCTTGACCTATTTTGTTATTCTGTGGTTAGATTGTGGGATATTCGATGAAGGTAGGGAATGAATAGTGGTTTCTTGCTTGGCCTATCTTTTTTACTCTGTGGCCATCCCCTCACTTTCTTAAGAAGCGACTCTGCAACATGTACCAATAACGATCTGGGGAATCCGGCGGCAATCAGTCGCTCCATCTGCCGGCCGAAACTGGCATGCATTACATGGTGGCACGATTTTTCCAAAGCTGCATGCAGGCAAGATGAAGCAATGCTTCTTTATATGAGTTTAGAATGAGAGGAGCCGAAAGGGAGAGACCCTTCTTCTATCGTGTGTTATACGACCAACAGATATGGTTGCTTGTGAATTCTAACCGGAGGTCTAGAAATTGCGAAAAAAACGACCATCCCGAGGCTCGTGCGTGAATCTAAGCTCCTCGGAGCACCATGGGAAGCATCTAAACCTGCCGTGACAGTTGTTTCCTTCGAAACACACGCAGGCCCTCTTATAACAACCAGGCAGTCGTCTACATATTGAAAGACTTAGCATACTAAATGCTGGAAGTGCCGCGAGTAAAGCGGTAGAGCTTGAAGTTGTTCTAATGGCAATGAACCCTGATGTGGCAATTATAACGAAAGCTATGCTGCACAGTCAAATAACTGATAATAATGTTTTCCCCAATGGTTTCAAAGTATTCCGACGGGATCGTGGTTCAAGAGGGGGAGGGGTCGCTCTTTTGATCAAGGAGATCATTCCATGCACGTCTATTGAGCACGGCATGACTGTGAAATGGTCTGGGCCTCTATACGTTTTGGTTGCCAATCAATGTTTGTAGGAGCAGTATACAGATGTCCTCAGGTCAGATTGATGTCCTACAGAGTTTGTTCACGTTTCTTCAAATTAAACCAAGCAATTTTCACGTATAGTAATGGCTGGTAATTTTAATTTGGCAGATATAAATTGGAATTGCCTGATGCCCAATGGGATATGCAATTAGTCTAGGCTTCTTGTTTATATTGCTTTTAGTAATAATATAAGCAAAGTGGTCAAGTGTCCCACACGTGTGTCAAATAGTAGGGAATACTTGCTTAAACTTGTGTTTTTATATGAGGTCGCTACCAGTAGTGTTCTTGACGAATCAATCGTACAAGGCATATCTGACCATGATCTGCACCGCAGCATGCGCGCAATGAAACTGAAGCAAAATCGTATCGTGATTTCAACAGGGCGAATGATATCGATATTATTTCCTTCTTAGAAGTAGCTCTAGACAGATTTCTTGTGTTGTAAGATGCAAACTCCGACTCAGTTGATAAGCTTTGGCTCTTTTTTAAGCACGTCGACCTTACATGTGTTGATAAGTTTATTCCAGAGCGACCGGTAAAAAGGAAGAGGCACAATTCATGGGTGACGTGCAATATTTTACATTTAAAACATGAGATAAACCGAGTGCGAACGTTTTAACCAGGTTTAAAATGCATGCTTCCTCCTTTTCGCCAAGAGCTACGCACCCTTGTGCGTACTGTCGTGAGCAAAAGTCTGGACAACACGGGAGCGCCGACCGAATTGCATCGCCGCGCTCCCTGACGGCGCGGCGCCTGGTGCCAAGACCCGCGCAATGCGCACGCGCGTCCTTTCTTATCTGCTGGCCCACTCGTACGCTCGCTTCAACGCGATGCGCTCCTGAGCGATTAAATGGGCGCAAGGTGCCGCCCCGGGAACCAAGATTCCGGGGAGCCTCGCACACCGCTCTGGACGAGCTCGCGTGCTCCACGGCACGCGCCGTTCGCGCATATCTTTCCCGCGACTCGGCGACGCGTTAAAAACTGTCGCTTATGTTGATGCAGCCGCAATGAAATGTAGAACTTGTATTCCCGTACTCGAGGCAGCCTTGGGCTTCCTTCCCAGTGATCATGCACGCGCAGTAAAGTGGCGAATGACGAGCAAAAAGAAAACGCCAAATAAGAAAGAAATATTTATTCAACCCCCCCCCCCCCCTTTCCCAAGAAAAAAACAAGAAATAAAACGGAAGGAAAAAGAGGCGCTGGTTCAGTTTGGGTGGCTAATACTTTGTCATGTTTCCGTTAGCCTGAATCACTTCTGCCACACGGCGTGGCATAGAATCATAAAGTGAGGCCACCAACTCTGGCTGTGCACGAAGCGCCTCCCATTCCTCTTTGACAACGTTCCAGAGCGTCTCCGACGTAGCGCTTCCAAGGCTTTGTGCTGCAAGGCGGCCTTTCATCCACCCCCACACGCTCTCGATGGGGTTCAGGTCCGGCCCGACTGGTGGCCACTGCAGCGTGCAGACTGCACGGTTTTCCAGTAGGGCGCTGACAGAACGCGCTGTGTAAACTGGGCTTCTGTCGTGCTGCAGCAGACAGCAGCCGTCTTGACTTCTTGACCCTTTACAACGCGTGCATAATAAATTGAGCAGCAGCTGTTTGCATTGTAGCCGGGGCAAATTTAGGATGGGAAGCTTGAAAATAACGAATGGAGGGAAGCGACAGTTTTTAACGCGTCGCCGAGTCGCGGGAAATATATGCGCGAACGGCGCGTGCCGCGGAGCGCGCGAGCTCGTCCAGAGCGGTGAGCGAGGCTCTCGGAATCTTGGTTCCCGGGGCGGCACCTAGCGCCCATTTAATCGCTCAGGAGCTGCGGTACATCTAAATATTGTGTGTGACACGATGCAAAACTTTGTCAAAGAAAATCCAAGAAAGTTTTGGGCTCTTTTGACAAAAAAAAAAGCGTGATGATTAGGGTGCTTATTCATAGCGGGCGTACCTTTTCCGATAAAGCGAGCATCGCATGTGAGCTTAATTATTTTTTTTTTCTCTTCTGTCTTCGCAGTTTATAACTCTATGTTGGCTTTATTTAATCATGGCAGTTGTGGAATCAGTGACTCAGTGGCCTCTACAGAAGGTATTTTTAACATTAATTTGCAATTAGACGCTAGAAAGTAGAGTGTCCCAGAAAAAATTCCTAACGGTTTCTTACGAAGTTTCGCTGAATGGTATTCCGAATTTTTTTACGTGATTAGCTCTTGCAGTTTCAAAACTTGTGACGCGCCCCAAGATTGGAAAGTAGCCATAGTTGTTCCTATATATAATTGTGAAGAAAAAAATAGTGTTTGCAATTAAATACCAGTGCCATTGTTGAGCAGATGTTGTAAAGTTCTCGAACACTTTATATTTAAGCACATCGTAACTTTCCTAGAATCTGAAACTTTCTTTGTAGATTACCAACATGGGTTCCGACAAGGTCTTTCGACTGTGACACAGCTTCTTTATACGGTCTACAGTTTTGGTTCAGTGATTGATAACAATGGTCAAGTCGACACTGTCTTCTTAGATTTTGCGAAGGCGTTTGGCAGGGTTTCGCATTGAAAGTTACTGCATATATTGCAGCAAGTGGTAGGAAATACTCGTCTACTGAGGTGTATAGGCTCGTACCTTACTATTCGTAAACAGTTTGCGTGTGTAGTCAATGCCGAATCAATAGAGTTACCTGTGCATTGTGGCGTGCCCAGGAATCGGTACTTGGATCGTTGCTCTTTGTTTTTTTTATTTATGACCTGCGAGTTGATAAGCCCTCAATACAGTACGGTTTCTTTGCTGATGATTGTGTATTGTTTTTTTAAGATATCTTGTCCATCTAACCAAGAACGCTTAAAAAAGTGTATTCAAGTATTTTTATTGTGGCGTCAGAAATAGCAAATGAATCTGAATGTCAAGAAATGTGTGTAGATATCAGTTACACTGAAGACGATGCCTCTCTTTTCATCTTACACTATTCATTCAAATGCCTTAGAATTAGTTAAGGAGTACAAGTATCTGGGTGTTACCCACGTGGCTGTGGGAAAGAGAAAGTTCAGTCAGGCTATTAACTTGGCGATAATCGGCACAAAAACGAAATGTACCATCATACCGACTTCACAAAACTCAATTGCCACACACACAGCGCACAATCATCACACACACAAAACACAACATACACACCGCGCTGTACATACATATACACCGCGTATTAAAATACGATGTGCAATCGTCTTTTGATACGATCGTGATCGGGAATGGAAACATTGATGTTGATGGCTTGATGATACCGGCGTATAGCATTCTTTGAATCATGCGCTTTAGAGATATTATTGTATCGTGGAGCACATTGTACGCAATTTTATTTTAAGGAATGTTTCGTGTAGCGTCAAACGAACCTAAATAATGCAAGTCACTGGTGGATATGATTTGACACATATTAGTTTCGGGTACGATTTAACGACGTATGCAGTACTTTCACAATTTTGTGCTTGCGAAAAAGAATTGTCGGCTGAATTTCCGCATTCTGATCGAATGTCACTTCGTCCTTCTAAGATACCTTTACTCTGAAGCGCTTTATATCGAGCCGCGATAGAGTGAACATGAACTGAACCAATTCTACAACGACGGCCACTGCTTTAATATCTTTTCCTTGATTTCAACTTTCGAAGTCACAGCGCACGAGAAACGAATACGAAGTGGAACACAGGACAAGCGCTTACCCTCAACTGAAGTTTTTATTGAAAATTAATACCAAAATAAACAACAGCATTCAACATCATTATGGCGAATTCAGCACGTGTCCAGATAGCAGATATCTTTGTTCTGCAGAAGGACCCATGTTTGACTTACAGATCGCCCAGTCTCTTCTTTTTTGGTGGTGTAGGCCTCTAAAACTTTCCTAGCCATCTGATCTCCCCCCTTTCCAGCAATCGTGACGTGATGGGCTCGGTGGCATCCAAACTCTGAACAACGAAGCGGCGTGCCCCCCAGCTGTCGACCGCAGAGACCAAGCATGCTCACGCAATCTTTCATTTATAGATTGGCCCGTTTGCCAACGTATACCTTGCCATACGTCAGCGGAATCCTGCACACAATGCCCATCGTACATTCCATATATTTGTACCTATGTTTGAGTGAGCAAATCCGCTTGGACCCACTTTTGTTGGCACAGTTCCGCGAGTTTGTTAGGTGTAAAAAACACCATAGGCACGTCGTATCTCTGGGCCACTTTTTTAGATTTTGGGATATTTGATGAAGGTAGGGAATGACTATTGGTCTCTAGCTTGGCCTATTTTTTTTAGGCTGTTGCCCTCCCCTCGCTTTCTTAAGCAGCGATTCTGGAACAGGTACCATCAACTATGTGGGGAATCCGGCGGCAACCAGTCGCTCCGCCTGCCGGCCGAAACTGGCATGCATTACATGGTGGCACGAGATTTCCAAAGCCGCCTGTAGACAAGATGAATCAGTATTTCTTTTTAAAAATTTAGAATGTGAAGAGTCGAAAGGAAGAAAACCTTTCTTCGATCGTGGGTTATATGACCAAAACACATGACTGCCTGTGAATTCTAACCTGAGGTCCAGAAATTGTAAGAAGCGACCATCGCGAAGCTCGTCTGTGAATCTATGCCCCTCGGAGCACCGTGCGAAAACATCCAAAGCACGAATTTCGGGATGGTTGCTTTTCGCAATTGCTAAACCTCAGGTTAGAATTCACAAGCAGTTATGTCTGTTGAACATATAACCTGCGATCGAAGAAGAAACTCGCAAAACGAAGTATTGCTTCATCTTGCCTACATGCGGCTTTGAAGAAATCGCGCCACCATGTAATGTGGGCCAGTTTCGACCGGCAGGTGGAGCGACTGGTTGCGGCTGGATTCCCCACATCGTTGTTGGTACCTGTTGCAGAGTCGCTGCGTAAGAAAGTGAGGGGAGAGTCACATTGTTAAAAATATAGGCCAAGCAAGAGACCGATAGTCATTCCCTACCTTTATCAAATATTCCACAATCTCAAAAAAGTGGTTATTGCAAATCTGCTCAGTCGTGATTGTCGCCATAACGAAACAATCGACAGCTTAACACAATACATGTAGGTCTGAGAAATCACGACGTCACAAAGTACACTACAAGAACTCAAGTCATCACTACAAGATGATGATCTCAGTACAAGACAAGACGTACTCCAAGTAACCCTGAATGGATGACCAAGCGATGGCATGATGAAAGAAACCATGAAACTGTTCTCACCAATTCGTGATGAGCTAGTTGTCAATGAAGGACTACTTTCACGAGACGACAGGATGCTCATACCGAAGACACGGCACAAACAAAGTACTGGAACAAGTTCAGAATGAGCACCTGGGCATGGCAAGCTGCCTGAAGCGAGAAAAAGTATCAGTATACTGTCCCGGGATGTCGGGAGATGTCGAACGCCCAGTCCTTACCTGCCCCACCTGTGAGTCCCAACAAGGAAACCACCCAACAAGTGAAGTTCCCAGACGTCATGAGAGAGAAAAGCCATCGACCAATTTTTCTTCATAAATGTTTAATCGAACAAAGACATCTCGGCTCTCAAAAGATGTTTCTCAACTTACGGTATTCTAAGGGTCATGGAATCTGACGACGAAACATACATCGAGACACGCGGTTTCCAGAACTTCAAACACAAATTTGGATTTGACCACATCACGCCCAGCCCTAGGTTCCCGAAAGTCAATGGCCAGGCTGAACGAGTAGAGCAATTGGTAAAAGAACCTACCCAAGAAATGTATCGCAGACGGAAGGGACAGCCAACTGGGCCTGATAAATCTGAGGAACGGTTTTTGCGACGGAGAACTGAGGTCCCTATCGCAACGACTGTTCAGTCGCGCACAAGAACAAGTATTCCGCTCAAAGAAATGATCCTATTCACAAGCGCAGTGAACAACGAGCAGAAAAGGATGACAAGCCAGCGACATAAGCAAGAACACAATGCTGACAAACACACAAGAGGGCAAATGCATATAAAGTTAGAATTGGCATGCATTTGCCAATTCTAATTTGGATTTGCATTTGGAAAAACAACCGCCACTAAACACCAGAAGTGGTCACCAAAAGAGCTGCAACACCTAGTCTTACTAGGCCCAAACAGAAAGCGGGCAATATGGACGAAACACTTCCTTCATTCGTTCAACAGAAATCATGCCAGATATGCGTAGTAAGCCCTGCAGATTGCTCGGACGTGTATAGCGAGACCAAGGCACCACAGCAGACCAACAAATACCGCCACGGGGTCGGGTCACGCAGTAAAGTCAGTTGGGAAACTCTATTTATAACAAAGTGACTTTGCGACGTCTTCGTGTAACACAGCTTGGTGGTCGGGGGTGTCCTCCGGAATAAATCCTTATTGTTTTGACAGGTAACAAATGTTTCTTTCAAAGCTAGACAAATTCGCCGGTACCGCAAACGACAGTTCTCAAGTTGAGGTCCCCCACCCATCGTCCGCTGCCATCAATCCGCTTTGTATAGCCGTCCAGTCCGTGGCAGCGATACGACATATTGAGAAATACGCAGTACATATACTCCCAATACTCTGTGCAAACGGTTTTTTTTTTTTTAAATCTGCGTATTTGCAGTTTCTTAAAAGCCACAAAAAATGGGTTTTATATTTATGTTTAGTACTGTGTGTGAGTATTCGATGACTTTGATTATATTCGGTGCCTGTGTCTGAACGGCACGTGTCCACGGAGAAGAGAGGGAGCATGACTCAAACTGGCCAGTTCTCCATCGGCGGTTATCGCGAGGAAACAAAACCGACGTTTGAACCGTAAATTGTGTGTTGGGTAGCTGTGTTGTTATGTGTCATGTTTAAATAAAAGCCTTTACGAGTATAAATACCCCGTCAGTGTCCCTTTAAAAAGGAAGGAATGCTGCATCTCAGATGGCCTCCGTGTATTTACGCCATGAACACACTGACGCTGACGACAAAGACGAAGCTCGTGACAGGCGCGAGGCAGTCGAACGCTGCGTCTGCCGAACACCGTTCGCTCTTGAAGGACAGCTTTCAAAGACAATATTAAAGGCTTCTATCAATTAGTTTATTATATAGTATAGTAAAACCTAAGAAAATTGGCAAATTGTCTTCCAAACGAATATAAGGCTCAAGCAGATCGCACACGTCGATAAGCTTACGAGGATACTACCACATTTCATTCGCCACAATTCTGCACACGCTTTGTTTCTCATTCCTGTTTTGATTTGAGGCTTTGCCAAAACCAGCCTAACGAGGAAGGAGTTCTTGATCTGTAGATATGTCTACTTAAATGTGCTGATGAAGTTAGAAGAGCATGAATACAGTATTTACGTCTAGTTAGTAAACCTTGCTTCAATCTAAAAGGTTGGCTGTAATGAGGGGATGTTGCCCGCAGAATAAGCCGTTATTTTTAACTAATGGGGAATTTATGAGTTCCTCCTTATCTGGTTCATATTGAAGAGCAACCAGATTTTTTAACTACATGATTAAAACATACCACAACAAATCGATAAAATTATGCTGTATTTTCAGGTGGATGACGACTTTCTTGTTCGGGACCAGTTTGGTGATGTCAACTATTATCGTTCACTGCAATTTTTGAAGGATGGAGCTCCAGGTTATGAAGTATCTTTTGAAGGTGCAGATCTCGTGTTATTTGTTACAGGGTAAGCATGATGCAATATATTACTGTTTGATGTGCAATGAACGAAAGATTGCGAAATAATAATTGTTTCCCTAAAGAGACAAAAAAGTAACAAAAATATCTTTTTTAAAGCGCTTCAGTCGGACACCTGTTTTACTAAAAAGTGTACTTGAAAAATCAAACTTTTTACCAGAATAATTACGCCGCAAGACGCAATTTAGTTAGAAATAGCTTTGCTCTAACTATGTAAACAAGCAAAAAGGTGCTTTGCTAGCAAATCACCGCTTTTCAGCTGTCATTGGTTGAAGAGATTACTGACGTGTGGAATGAAAGGTTGTCCAATTGTTTGCCCGTTCCGTGGTATTTTTTTGTACAGCATAATTTTCTGTTTGAGAAACAAAAGTTGTGAATAAAATTATTACTGTGTGAGAATCGCGACGTTCAATTGGTTAAAAAAAAAAACAATCAAGGCTGTCGGCGTTTGCAACCAATAGTTCGATACGACGCTTACTCGTTGAGTTCGTTTATTTTAGTCGTCATGCACTCACCGATATGTTTAGAGGAAGATCTCAATCAACGTAGTTTGCAACACACATCTGTCGCGGGTCACAACTAAAGATACGCTGTGGGGTGGATGATTTTTGTAGCAGGGTTAGCGTGGTTCAAGCGTCCTATATTAGCTAATATGATAGCTCCGACTTGAATGGTTTGTTTGCGCTTGACGATGCCCAATAAAAATATTGGGTTCGTCAAAAACGGCCACGCTGCACGGTGAGGGCTCCGGAAAAATTTGATGTAACGCACTGATGTAACGCCACGGGCGAACTGTTGCCGAGCTCTATTTTCGTAACATGATTTTTAAAACCTAACCAAAAACGAAAATTTCTACCTGTAAACTGGCGTATGTCGGTCTTTTCATAAAAAAGTTGCATTTGGAGCGATTAATAGAAGGAACGGCCGCGCTTAAGCCCCCCCCCCCCCTCTCCCTAAATCTGCCCTGAACCCATGTGCTTTGGTAGTGCTGTATATGTGTACTTGACCACCAGGGTGCCAGCGTCGTCCGGTGGACTGCCCGCGCACGCGGCGCCATTCTTCTTGTTTCATGCAACCGCCATGAGGTTCCAACTGTAACCTAATTCGTTAATAAACAAGATGTGACTACGTGATAAGTACGTTTCCCCCAGCGACACAACACTGGCGACGAGAACGAACCCACCCGGGGCGGCCGAACGAGCACGTTACTACTGCTCGGAAAACGGTGAGCATCCAGCTCCAAGCATGCCATGTCGCAACCAACGTCGGGGCCGACATTTGGAACACTTGCTGCTTTCGACGCAAGCGTCGAGTCATGAACCAATTACGCCGAAAGCTTGAAGCATTCTTCGAAGCAAACGCCATTGGGGACAGTAAGAGGAAACGTTAAATTTTAATCACGTCGGTGGGACCCGAAACTTACGCGCGTCTGCGAAGCCTTTTGGCGCCTGAAAAGCCCATGGACGAGGACTACGAGGAAATTCTGAATGTCTTGGTGCAGCACCTTAACTCGGAGCCCTCGGAGATGTACCAGACCTACCGGTTTCAAACACGGGTTCAAGGGCCGAACGAAAAGGTGGCTGACTATGTCGCCGAGCTCCGGAAGATCGCAGACGACTGCAACTTCGGCGCTGCGCTCGAGCGGAACCTCCGCGATCGCTTTGTCATCAGACTATGCGACAAAACTGTGAAGAATGTGCTACCTGCTAAGCCGAAGACCTTGGACCTGAATGAGGCGCTCGGAATCGCAAGAAGCTGCGGAGGTGGCAACGGAAAACGTCACCCAGCTGCCTAACGCGGCCCAACCTTTGCCGCTAACGACTGAAATCAGCGTTATGCAGGCCACGGAAAGGAAAGGACGCTTTCAAACGAAAAACCAGCAAAAGCATCAGAAGAGCTCAGCACAACCTTGCATTCGTTGCGGGGACAGCACACACACTCCACCCAAATGTCCTCACAGATCGACAACATGTTTCAAGTGCAAGAAACAAGAACACCTGACAAGTGCTTCCCTGGCCTACCAGCGGAAACCAGGACGACCCCAACAGTTTCACGCACACACCTTGTCCACTGGTGAAGACTATGCGGAACCAAACGATCCGTCGCAGCACCTGTACTCGGTGAATACGGCACCGTCAGCAGTTCAACCGATTGTCAACCGACTGCAAGTGGTGGGAGTCCTGCACTTACCAGTGAAAAACGGCGACAAGCAAGCAAACGGTTTCTTGTATGTGGTGAACTATCCGGACCCCATTCTGTGTGGTCGCGACCTGATCCAGAAGCTACAGCTTCTGTCTGCTGAACACGTCGGCAGCCTGCTGCCCTCTGACAACAGTGTGGCAATGACAGTCAAAGAACTAAAAGAAGAGTTCAAAGACCTGTTCGAAGATGGAACAGGCCTGATGAAGGGTCCCCCTGCACACCTCAACATGCGGAAGGATGTCAACTCAAGTTCCTGAAAGCACGCTCACTGCCATATGCACTGCGCGTCAAGGTGGCGGCAGAGTTGGACAGGTTATGCAGCAGTGGAATCTATCACCAGTGCCTCATGCCGACTGGGCTACCCCCGTGGTACCCGTCACAAAGAAGGACGGCGGAATCCGTATCTGCGGTGACTTCAAAGTGACTCTCAACACTGCTTGTTACTTGAAGCAGTACCCGCTTCCACGAATTGAGGATATGTTTGCATCTTTGAAGGGTGGCTACTGGTTTCCAAACTCGACTTGCGAGAGGAATACTGTCATGTCGCCTTGGACGAGGAATCCAGGAACGCGTGTGTCATCAACACGCACAAAGGACTGTACTGCTATAACCGCCTTCCGTACGGCATCGCCTCTGCACCTGCATTATTAGAGAGGAAGATGGAGAACATCCTTCAGGGGATCCCAGGAACTCCAGTCTTTTTGGACGATATCCTAGACGCTGACCGACCCCACGATTTTGGAAAGACACTTCGGAGAGTGCTTAACACACTCCGGGAAAATGACATCCGCCTAAGGGAAGACAAGTGCGAACTCGGTTGCGAACAAGTCGTGTACCTGGGTCTCCGGATCGATAGAAAGGGACTTCATCCATCAGAACAAAAGCTCGAAGCCATCATGAAGGCTCCAGCACCACGAAACCTACACGAGCTTCGTTCCTTCCTGGGATTTATCAGCTACTACAGAAGCTTTCTACCTCAAATGTCCCAGCTACTGGCACCACTCTGCAATAAGGTTTATAGCTGGGCTAGTTGGTAATCATTGTACATATTGGAATAAAACAGCGCACAGATGCAAAAAGGAAGAGACAAACAGCGCTCTGTCCTGTCTGGTTTGTCTCTTCCTTTTTGTATCTGTGTGCTGTTTTATTCCAATATGTACCACTCTACAACTTGCTCCGGCAAAATGTGAGGTGGAGGTGGGAAACCAAGAAAGATGCAGCCTTCAACAACGCACAGCAGACACTTGTGTGGTCAAGTCTCCTCGTGCACTACGACCCCATTCAGGAACTGATCTTAAAATGCGACGCATCTCCGGAAGGGGTTGGAGCGGTGTTGTCGCACAACATCAATGGGGTCAACAAACCCATCGGTTTCAGACCCAGGACACTCACCAGCGCCGAGAAAAACTACTCACAACTTGAGAAAGAGGCGCTGGCACTAATGTTTGAAGTAACAAAGTTTCATGACTACTTGCTTGGTAGAACTTTCACTCTTAAAACGGATCCTGAACCCTTGGTAGGGCTCTTCAAAGAAACCAAAGCAACACCAACCACCGCAGTTGCCAGAATCCAGCGCTGGGCACTCACGCTTGGGGCGTACAGTTACAAGATTCAATACAAGCCTGGGAAGCAAACGAAAACGCAGATGCTTTACGTCGTTTACCACTACCACATGACCAGCCCAGGACTGAAGACAACAAATTACAGGGAGTGCACGCCCTCGACATCTCGGACACCGATTCTGTCTTTCGGAAGCAGCTGGAAGATCTCAAAACGAAAGACCTTGAGCTTGTGGTACTTCGAGAGACCATTAAGAAAGGT
>JABSTQ010006320.1:0-30368 GCA_013358835.2 Ixodes persulcatus | reverse complement strand
AGAGGGGCACCGCGCTCTTCAGACATTTAGTCGTTTACTGTAAACAATACGGCGGAGGGAGGCAATCAAACATCCCCCCCCCCCCCCCCCCAGTCTCCCAGAGTTCGCCGCTAATGATGGACCTGAGAGAATACATAGCCTCTGCATCGCGGAAAATAGAAGAAAACCAGCCTCGCATAACACCATTCGCGCACAATTAGTAATACTGGTAAAAACAAGAGATCTACAGACAATAACAAGTCTTTTGAACGCAGGAAATAATCTAGCCCTAACGAACAAAGAAACGAACTTACTTCGAATCCCGTGCCATGATCTTGGCTGTTGAGCAGATTTGACGTAGTTCCACGTCTCACAGTCGCTTCCGTCTTTTTCGGACACATTTGAAACTAAGGCAAACTCCACGCATCATGACTAATCGGCAAACTGGACCGTTAGCCGGTCGTGAACACAGGAACGCAGGCATTCAAACGCACACCGCCGGCAAAACGTGCGAAACATAGGCTGTTGATTCGGTGAGATTATATTCGTATCTTATAGACGTTTGAAATAAAACGATCAAAAAACCGCATTATAAAACTCATGAAAGACGCAGCAATAATAAATTATTGCGCACCCCAATATATTTTTCTCCTTACCTTTTCGTATTAATTTTATTATTTTATATATTTCTTCTCACCTTTTTGTATTAGTTTTTATTATTTAAAATATTTTCTATGATTGTTTCAGTCGTCGGCCCCGTTCTTTAGGGTAGCAATCACGCAAAAGGTGAAAATAAAAAGTGCGGGCCCAAGTTTAAATTGTTGCAATGCACCAACCGTGGCCCTCTTGTTTTGCCAAGATAATTCACTCCCTCAGTGCTAATATGTGGGTCAGTGTAATAGGCAAACAACGCGAGTCCTTTCAACGAAGGAAGTAATGTAATAATAATGAGCATATTGCGAGCAAAATGGGAAAATATGTAAGTGGTAAAACTGCCACAGTGATGCAGCCGAAGTTTTTCTGAAAGCGGCCAACTTCACCCACTATTGAAACAAAAATACCGCCTTTTTAAGCCAGTAATTTAGCTGAGCTGATAGCGCGCTACGTATTAAGCACATCTCTTAATTTTCTGACTTCCGAAAAGTAGCATTTAATTATGTTTTGGTAGATCAGTGCTAGCCCCGGCGTGCCGCTTGGTTTTACTTATACAGGTTGCGCTCCGCAGTTTTACTCTTTTATTAGACCTAAACACGTTTTTATTCCTTAGATTCATGTTTTCCTTAGATTCATAATTAAACTAGCTTTCAGAAATGGTATCGTTCGGCGTTGTAACATTTATTTTTTATAGCGTCAAGGGCTCCCATTCACAAACCCGGCAGTGTAAACATCCACAACGCATTGGTGTTTCTCGCTTTTTCGCGTTAAAAAGAAAAGTTTTTAGTTTCGCGTTTTTCTGGTACGGTATGTCGTATAACATAAACTATCAAAGAGACAGATATCGCTTGGCTATGTGAACATTTTAAATATTTCTGTTAGGTTATCGTAACTACCACATAAAACAGTCGATTCCTGACAAAAATAGCACATTTTCAACCTCCATTTCACACTATCGTAGCGTCATAAGCAATAAGCACGCCTCTTACTTTTCTAGTTTCTGGAAAGTAATGTTTCTTATTGCTTTTGAACTTCAAGGCGTGTGCACAATCATGCCACGGTTTTTTTTTTCCATTTTTAGGCTTCGCTATATTGTTTTTCGTTGTTTTTTTATCAGAGCCAAGCACGTGCATATACCGCCGGATTTTAAGTATAGTACATCAAATTAAACTAGCTTCCTGAAAAGAAGTACCGTTGGGTGTTGTAAAATTTATTTTTCGTGGCCTAGGCGGTCACATTTTCAAATCCTGGACAGCAACTTTTCCTCACCGCATTGTTTTTTCTCGCGTTTTCGAGATAAAACACGTCAGCCTTGCCATGCTGGGATCCAATACGCCAGCGTCGGCAGTCATTTAGGAAGGATTGATCAACGCAAAAATTTCTACTCGCTATTCATGAATTGCCGCAGTTCGTCAGAATCTGAATGACTTGACTGCATAGTGAAAAAGGCAAAAAAATAAAACGATGCCGGCCAGTTAACGGAACTTCCATGACGGGGCTCGCCAGTTTGAACAGCAAAGCGCCGATGCCGGCCAGTCACTGAACTGCCATGTAAATACTGGCCATCAAAGGATATATTAGCTTTCACTTTATTTATTTTATTTATTTATTTCAAATACCCTCAAGGTAAGTACATTGAAGGGGGGAGGGAGCTGTAATATATTATCTATAAAGTGCACATATTAGTAATAGCATTTTTAAACATAACAATATCAGTGATGTTAGCAATCGAGGCGGGAAGGTGGTTCCAGTCTATAGATGTTTGTGGCATAAAAGAATATTGAAATAATGAAGTTTTAAAATTTGGAATACCAACCTTATGGCTATGATCAATGCGAGCAGATATGTAGAATGGTGGAGTAATTAGTTTATGACGAAGGGTAACATTTCGATGAAATATTTTATGAAAAAGACACAAACGAGAAATTATTCGGCGGTGAGTTAGTAACGGCAGACCTAAAGTATTTTTCATGGTAGTAACGCTGGCAGTGCGATGATAGTTTGTCAATATAAAGCGAGCTGAGCGGTTTTGAATGGATTCAACATGAGCAATTTGTGACGAGTGAGCGGGGTCCCACACAGCAGCAGCATATTCTAATTTTGGACGGATTAGGGTTTTGTACATGGTTAGTTTTAATGAAGACGGAGCGAGGAAAAAATTTCGTTTTAAGTATCCTAGCAAAATACTTTTAATTTTTGTGATTGTTTTCTGTTCAGATAAATTCTGGATCACGTTAATATGAAACATAAACTTCATGCAAAATAAGCCTTTTAAAGTAGCATTTGCTAAGGTGTTTTGAAGGTTTTAAGAATTGATTTATGTTCAGTTGAATATGGTCCATTATCTTGAATTCAAAACACTAGCTCATTAGAATAGTTGATTCACATACAAATGCATCTTTAGTATCATTTTGGTGATAATTCGCAAAATAAGTTTTAAATGATCGCAAGCATCTATAAGATGTTTTGCAATCTTCAAAGAACTTGCGCAGGCACAAATTAGTATATAGTACACACTCGACAGAGAAATAATTTTTGCTAAGACTTTTTTAAATGCGCCAAACAAAAAATGTGTCAATCACTGTTAAATCACTGTGTAAACAGTGTTTCTCTTCAGAAAATATTGATGGAGTATCCGATTGGAAAAGAAAATTAAATAAAACAAATTATTTGCAGATTCAAATTCAGAATCTAGAATTGGCAAGCTTTTCATAAAAAATGTGTCCGTGTAAAAGAAGAGGGATATATTTTTTCATATATATAAGGAGACAAGCGTGTGCCATATATAGACTACATCCTGCCGTATAAGGCAAAATATGGAAAATGCACGCCATTTAAGGGGCTATATATAGCCATATATGGCAATAATTTGCGCCATACATGATTATATCCGTCACTATACCTAACCATATATGGTGTCCTCTTGCCATGTATGCCCCTATTTGCTCCCTTATTTGGCAGTATACTGCCTTATATACGTCCTTATACGAGTAGATATGGCCGTATATAAAATATATCTGGCCCATATATGACATTTTTGTAAGGGAAGAGCCACGCCATGCGTTGATTAACCTGTCCATGACTTAAAAGACAACCATCGTCGACATATCACAAATAAAACGATTTATTGAGGAGCAGCAAAGTTTCCTTGGCGTGCGTTCAAAGGTAGTGTGCGGTTGGTGATTACCAGGGGTTCCCCGTTCTTGTCCATCAGCTCGTATTCGGACACTCTGAGGTGAGCGTCGACGCCGTAGACACTCGTGAAGGTTCCGTTGGCGGTGAATTGCATCACTTTCGGTCCGACACGCTTAAAAAGCGGATCCCGCAGTCTGGTCACGGGGTAGTACCACAGAAACTCGCCATTGACTCGCCTCTCGAATAGTACCCCGAAAGATCCGGCCACTTTGATGTCGGCCGTCCAGGGGATTTCCTGCAAGGAGAAGGCATTGTCTGTTATAGACGCCAACAGCTTTAGGAACGCAGGGTCAGTAATGATTCTTCCTCGGTAATTCGTTCGTGGGCATTCTTTTTGGCGAGTGCTGCAGTTCTACTACATTCGAAGCTATCTTCAGAAACTAGGGACTCGCCACTTCCCGCTTTTCTCAAGTTGTCGGATACTTTGTCGCAGAAAAGGTTAGAAGCGAATTTATTTTGCGAATAAAAATTTCGGAATGATCGTGATTAAAGCAAAAAAAAAAACATTTTAATTTTTTCTCACATCATCGTAATCTCGCTAGTATGTCTGAACTCAAAGTCAAAGTTTAGTTTCCAAAACGACGAACGTCATCTGACCCGTCCCAGCAAAAGATTGAGTATCAATATCGACCACCTTCTGTTGTGGCTCCACCGTAAAGTCGGTTACACAGCATCTTTTCCACGTTACGTTAGATTGGTACCAGCCGAATGGGCAAAACAATGAGCTTTGAATTTCCGAACATGCTTTTAGGAGTGATAATAAAAAAATAGAAACAAATAGTTTTTGTTTTTACTTTGCTATACACTAATGATACAAACTTTTATATGTAAGCCAAATATATATCTAAGACACGGGGTCACCCATGCTTTCGCCTGCAAAACGTCAGAAGAACTATGAATATTGCCGCGAGCGCACCGGACCAAGTAGGCAACGCGCTCGTGGCATAACGGTTATGGCGCTTGTTTTCCACACAATAAACCAGGGTTCGATGCCTGGCCGCGGGTACGCATTTTTGTTGACTGTAATGTGATCTTCTGGTAAATTCGAGAATCGTGTTGCTTGTTTTAGGTCAAAATGTTCTACGAGCCGAAGCTTCTAGGCCGATTGTTCCAGAAGCCCCGCGTGTACAAAAGGGGCTCCGCGTGGCGAACAAGGGTCAGTCTCGCCCCAGCGCTCTGCTGTTTTCTTCTGTTCCCTTTTTATTTTTGGGCGCAAGTTCGCTCCAATAAACGTTTAGTTTCTTCAGTTATTATTGCCTCATAAACTGTCATTCGTGACATTTTGGTGGAGGTGCTGGGTACGCATTTCCGTCCAGCGCACCCCTACGAAAGCCCGCAGTGCAAGTCCGATTCCAAGCCCGGTGAGAAGACCACTCTACGCGTAACCTGAAACTCGGACCAGCCGCCGCACCAAGGGAGAGGATCCTGAATACGGTTTGCTGTTGGACAAGCCCAAGCCGAAGGAGAAGACGATGGCCAACCAGGCGCAGACCCCGGCCGCTTCTGTTGTCGTATACCTGCCCGTCGCACCCAGAACTCCGACGCCTTTCCACGGAGACACCCATGAGGACATCGAGGACTGGCTGCAGCACTATTAACGTGTGGTCCGCCATAACGGGTGGACAGCTGAGCAGTGCCTGCAAAACATTTACTTCTCGCTGAAAGGGACTGCGAGGCAGTGGCTGGAGAACGACGACGCTTTTTTTAACTTCGTGTGAGGTGTGTAAGCAAGAACTGAAGAAGACGTTCACCAGCCAATACCGACGCGAGAGGGCCGAAGACATCCTTCAAACAAGAACCCAAGGCCCAAATAAGAGCATCAACAGCTTCGTCGAGGATGTTCTTCGCCTGAGCGCCCGCGCCGATCCTCAGGCTACAGAGGAGAAGCTGCGACACCTGATGAGGGGTGTGAAGAGTGAAATATTTGGCAGGTCTTATCCGCAATCCACCGACTACAGTCGACGAGTTCGTCACGGAGGCGACAAATACGGAACGGGCCCTGCTAGCACGCGCCAGGACATTACCAACGACACCCTGGCGTAACTACTCTGGCGACATCCGGATCCGACCTTGGCACCACCCTCCCCGGCATCCTTGACATAATCCGTGAAGTCGTCCAGGAGGAATTGAAGAAGCTGCTGCCCGCAGCCGCACGCCCGGCCTCGCTCTCATCGCCAAGGTTGTGCGGGAAGAAGTCCAGAGAGCCATCCAACCAGAAGCTCCCGTCGTCGTGGCAGCCACCGAGGAGCCCACGTTGACTTACGCCGTAGTGAACCGACGGCCACCGCCTCCTCCTCGCACCAATGTCGCGACGCCCCGACGTCAGTCTCCTGCGCCGCAGCACAACCGACGCCACGACGACCAGGTCCAGTATGCCTGCCAGGAGCCCCGCGTTCCCCGGAAGACCGACGTGTGGCGAACGCCCGACCGACGCCCACTGTGCTTCCACTGCGGGGAAGCAGACCACACCTACCGCCGATGCCCATACCGACGACTTGGGCTGCGCGGGTTGCACCCGAACGACCCGCACCCCCGTTATGATGAACGACCTCGGGAGATCGACGGGTACTTGTGAGGACCTCAGTCCCCCGAGCCTGCGTCCCGCCGAGAGTCCCGGTCACCGTCGCCGCGACGTCCAGCTTCGCCAATGCACCGACCCCGACGTGAAAGCCCGTCGCCCCTCGATCCTCGCCGGGGAAACTAGGCGCGGCAACCCCTGGAGGTGGAGTTTCCGAAAACGACCGACGCCAAGATCCTCCACGAACGTCGGAGCGCCTCCACTCGAACGCCACCAGTAACCGAAATGACTCCCCTGCAACGGTGTCCAACAACCTAAACGTTGTTATCGACGGCCTCGACGCATCGGCACTCGTGGACACCGGAGCAGACTCCTCGGTCTTGGGTGGGAGGCTCTCTCCCCGCCTTCGAAAAGTGACAACGCCGTGGGAAGGCCCTCAAATACGAACCGCCGGTGGGCACCTCATCACACCTGTCGGAAGATGCACTGCTCGCGTCGAGATTCACGGTGAGGCGTGCCCTGTGAAGTTCGTCGTTCTGCATAACTGTTTGAGGGACGTTATCCTCGGAATGGACTTTCTTTGCGAGTATGGCGCCGTCATCGACCTCGGAGCAAACCGGCTGACGCTACGAAAGCCTGCTCCACCACGGGAGGAAACCAAAGCGACGTCATCCGCGGTTCGAGTCCTCGCAGATCCACGTGAACTCACCGCCGTGGTTGACTGTTTTCGTACCCGTTGGGATTGATAAGGCTTTCTGCGGCGACGTTCTGCTCGAGGGAAGCCTCCAGCTGCTTACTAGAAAGAGGAATCGGCGTCGCAAGAGGCATCGAGGAGCTCCAAGACGGACACACTGTTGCACTCGTAACAAACTTCCGACAGGAGGCTCAGCACCTTACGAAAGGCACCGCCATGGGTCACGCCGAGGAACTCACTGACCCAGCCGCAATCGCCGGAATAGAAGAGGGCCTCTCTCGTGGCCACACAAGACAATGCCGCATTCGCATTTCGACATCGATCCAGCCCTGCGTGCCCCACAACCACGACAAATCAGTGACCTCCTCGCCGGGTTCAGAGAGTGCTTCTCCACGTCAAAGGTGCGCCAAACGACGGTTGCGAAACATCGAATTATTACTGATGAGGACGCGCTTCCCGCTCATAGGTCGCCGTATTGTGTATCTGTGAAAGAGAGAAGTCATCCAGAAGCAGGTCCAAGAAATGCTCGACGACGACACCGTCCAGCCCCCAAAGAGTCCGTGGGCTTCACCGGTAGTCCTGGTGAAAAAGAAAGATGGAACTCTTCGGCTCTGCGTGGGCTATCGTCGACTAAACGCCGTAACGAAAAGGGACGTCTACCCGCTGCCACGCATCGACGACACTCTGGACCGGCAGCGCCATGCCAGATGCTTTTCGTCGATGGACCTGACGAGTGGGTACTGGCAGATCGAGGTCGACGAACGGGATCGTGAGAAGACTACCTTCGTCGCGCCGGACGGACTGTACGAATATAAAGTGATGCCGTTCGGGCTGAGCACAGCACCGGCGACGTTCCAGAGCGTAATGGACACCGTTCTTTCCGGCTTGAAATGACAAAGCTGCCTCGTCTATCTCGACGACGTCGTGGTATTCGCAAGCGACTTCGACGAGCACCTGAGACGTTTGCGAGCCGTGCTACAGGCTATTCAGAATGCTGGACTGACACTAAAGCCGTCAAAATGTCGGTTCGCTTACGGCGAGCTCAAATTCCTGGGCCATGTCGTGAGTGCTCAGGGTGTAAGCCCGGATCCTGCCAAGACATCCACTGTTGCCGAATTTCCGAATCCATCAGACAAGAAAGCCGTAAGAAGATTTCTTGGACTGTGCGCTTACTACAGACGTTTCGTTCGCGATTTTGCCAAGATTTCTGCACCGCTCACGCATATGACGAAGGACGACGTGAACTTCCAGTGGGGGAGCAGCAAGAACAAGCGTTCAACGAACTGAAGGAAAGACTCTAGTCGCCCCCTATCCTCGGACACTTCGATCATTCAGCGGAAACGGAAGTTCACACGGACGCCAGCAACGCCGGACTCGGCGCGGTACTCGTCCGAAGACAAGACGGAGCAGAGAGGGTGATCGCTTACGCAGGCCAGGCACTGTCCAAGGCAGAGAAAAATTACTCGACGACCGACAAGGAATGTCTCGCTGTCATCTGGGCGTTAACCAAGTTCCGCCCGTACCTGTACGGGATCCTGTTCCGCGTTGTCACAGACCACCACGCTCTCTGTTGGCTCGCCAACCTCAAGGACCCGTCAGGACGCCTCGCTCGCTGTAGTCTACGACTGCAAGAATTCGTCATAACCATTGTGCGTAAGTTTGGCCGCAAGCATAACGACGCCCACTGTTTGTCTAGAGCCCCAGTCGAATCTCCTCCCGAAAGCACCGACGACGACGTTTTCTCGGTGACAGATGCCGACATCAGTGACAGATGCCGACATCAGATCAGTGACAGATGCCGACATGGGAGCACTTCAGCGAGACGACCCAGAACTTTGCGCCCTGATCGACCACCTCGAAGGTCAAGGAAGTTCAGTTCCACGATTCTTGGGCCGAGACTTGTCAGGCTTTGTTCTGCGGCGAGGCCGTGCTCTTCAAGAAGAACTTTGGAAACGAGCAACCCTGCCTGGCTGCTGGTTGTTCCGGCCAGCCTTCGAAAAGAAATCTTTCAAGCATGTCATGACGACCCGACGGCTGGACAGCTTGGCTACAGCAGGACGCTCGCTCGGATTCGTGACAAGTACTACTGGCCGAGACTCCCGAAAACAGTCCATCTGTATACAAGGTCGTGCCATGAGTGCCAACGACGTAAGAGGCCTCCGCCAAAGCCAGCAGGACTACTGCAGCCAATACCTGCCCGACTACGCCCTTCCAGCAGGTCGGAATGGATTTACTTGGGCCGTTCCCAACATCGACGCAAGTAAATCGGTGGATTATCGTCGAGACAAATTATCTGACACGATACGCCGAGACGAAAGCCCTGCCATCGGGAACAGCGGTGGAAGTCGCCAAGTTTTTCGTCGAGTTCATCCTCCTTCGACACGGCGCACCTGAAGTGCTGATCACAGATCGAGGATCATCTTTCATGGCACAGCTGACTCAAGAGGTCCTTCGGCTCAGTCACACCAGCCATTGACGAACCACCGATTATCATCCGCAGACCAACGGACTAACGGAGCGGCTCAACAAGACGATCGCCGACATGGCCTCCATGTACATCGACGTGGAGCACGAAACGTGGGACGAGGTGTTGCCGTACGTTACGTTTCCGTACAACACAGTGGTTCAAGAAATCACGGGAGTGACGCCGTTTCAACTGGTACACGGCCGGGCGGTTACCACGATGCTCGACGTCATGCTGCCTCACGTGCCGGCCGACGATGGCAATGACGACGCTCAACTGATCTCTCAACGCGCGGAAGAAGCTCGCCAACTGGCAAGAATCAAGATTCATGACCAACAGCGAGTCGACGCACACCGGTATAACCTTCGTCGCCGGGACGTCCACGTTCAACCCGGAGACCGGGTATGGGTGTGGACACCGATACGGTGCCGCGGTCTCAGCGAGAATCTTCTAAAACGCTATTTCGCACCCTAAATGATCATTCGACGCCTCGGCGATCTGAACGACGAAGTTCTTCCCGATGGAACGCGCCCATCTGCAAGACGCGAGCCACGACTTGAGGTGGTGCACGTTGTCCGGCTCAAGCGATAGAACTTTGGACTCTCGTCAAAAAAGTGAACTGTGAACTGTGGCTCGCGATTCTGCTGTCCATTTGTTGTGGAGGTTTTGGTTTTTTTCTTTGTTTTTTGCTGCATCGGGACGATGCATTTTTAAAGGGGGGGGGGGGGGGGGGGGATAATGCCGCGAGCGCACCGGACCAAGTAGGCAACAAGCTCGTGGCCTAACGGTTATGACGCTTGCCTTTCACACAATAAGCCAGGGTTCGATGCCTGGCCGTGGGTACGCATTTTTGTTGACTGTGTGATCTTCTGGTAAATTCGAGAATCGTGTTGCTTGTTTTAGGTCAGAATGTTCTACGAGCCGAAGCTTCTAGGCTGATGGTTCCAGATGCACCGCGTGTACAAAAGTGGCTCCGCGTGGCGAGCAAGGGTCAGTCTCGCCCCAGCGCTCGATCCTGCGGTTTCGCCGACATCGACGGCCGCGACGCTCTGCTGTTTCCTTCTGTTCCCTTTTTATTTTTGGCCACAAGTTCGCCCCATTAAACGTTTAGTTTCTTCAGTTATTATTGTCTCATCAATTGTCATTCGTGACAATTGATGAGGCAGTTGAGACCTGATCCCCGAAACTGATAGTTGAGACCTAATCCCCGAATTTGTAAAAATGCAAAAAAAAAAAAAAAATGGCAGAAATATTTTTTTTATTTTTTTTTTTTTTTCTTTGGGAAAGGGGGGGGGGGGGTAAACTCAGCCTTATTCTCGGTTTGGCATTCCCTCGAATTAGTGTCCCCTTTATTCTATATGGGCCGTGCTGATTTGCATATTCCTGGACCTTCGTTGATCGAGGAGCATATCACTGCAAGATGCGGCAGAGTAATAACAATACTATTATTAATAATGTTTTTAAAAGCTTTTGCAGCCTAGTAACTAGCCAATAGAGATGGCGCAGAACAGCTGTTGCATGCCTCGCCATACAGTTAGACTCACAGGACGTCAGCGACTATATCTATACATTTTTATAAGTCCGTGTTCAACGCCAAGCTTTGCTTCCCAGGCTCGCGCACAACGTAATATCATTACTATACCTTACCGGCTTTTAATACGACCTCTTACGTTAAAAAAAAAATCATCTTCTGTTTACGCGAGTGACGCGCTTTGTGCCACACACAATTATAAAGTTGACTCAGCAAACCATGGAGCAAGTTGAAATAACAGAAATAAGATAAGTCTATAAAATAAATGTAAGCTGTTTGCAAACTGCCCCTCCATGCTGTCATTCGTTTCCGGTGAATAGCGTGTAAAATCTTCGCACAGGACACGGCGGAGTTATTGTATCTCCACGGCACTTCTAATAAACTTAGGCTGTCCGATTAGCTGTTATTCTTAATCTGCCACTGGCATCGACTGACGATTGTCACCAACAGGATGGGGACGGCATGCCAGGTCCTCCCTTACAAAATATATTTCTTGCAGCGCATAGAAATCCTCTCCACTTGTTAACGAGTCTTTTAACTTCCTATCCAGTCGTGTTGTACCGACAATTTTCAAAAGACTTTCTGTAGGCTTACTTTCAACCAAAATTTATCGAGTACAGACGATAAAAATACGATAGAATTTCTATCGCCACGAATAGATAGACTTTCCGTCATATGTTTATAGAATTGTTATAGACTAAACTCGATAGAATAATTAAATGCAGTGCGGTGAAGCGACATCACACCCAGTTGGAGCTTCCTAGCGGAGAGTGTTTTTGTTTCGACTGGGTCACATAATTATCACCTCTCGCAATGCTTTATGGTTGTAGGTGCAGTTCACATACGGCTTATAAACTACTTTTCCTATAAATTATTGGCGAAAAAAAGAGCAATCCACACGTATTCTTTTTTTACATTCTGGGGTGGGCGTCGGTCAAAATACTAACTTTTAAATTTTAGGGTTCATATAAAGGTGGAGCAGTCAAAACCACCGGATTACTAGTGTTATGAGTGCTCCATGGCGTGCGCATTTGCGATATCTGCGTATTTTTACACGGCAAGTGGCGAGTGCATGTTTCTATGGATGTATCATGACAAACCTCGAATGACAGTTCAAAATTTGTTTTTGTTTTTTGACGCAAAACAAACTGACCTATTGACGTTTGTCGTTAGTTTCCTTTGAAATCTCTATCTGCGTTCTATACAATTTATATATCCAATCTTCGTATACTAAGCTCCATAGAAAGACAAAACGCTATAGACAACGAATAGTAGAATGGATCCACTTTCTTTATATTTATAACTGTCATCCACTATTTTTCATAGAAATTTTGAAGAACGTGAATAATTCTTTTTGTAAGGGCTCGATCTTAAATCCAGAGCCCAATGACGGCGAGAGGCGACGAGAGCTTTGCTGAACGCCGGGCATCTGAAAGAGACGCCTGGCTCTTTTCAATATGTCAGTGACCATAGTGACATTAGGCACGCGTGAACAGAAACTACGTGACAACTCACAAACTTTGTTCACGCACCCTGAAGACGTCGGTGATCAGCCACTCGATCTTCACGGACCTCATTGGAGGCACAGTGACGACCTGCTTGATGGAGTACTTCTCGGTCTCGGTGTGAGATTCGCTGTTGAGGTTTCTCAGATTGAAATTTGTGAATGCGTTGGCGTTGATGCCCGCAGATGCGGGGAGTTTGGCGTCGACGGATACCTTAAAGCCGCAATTGAACGCCCTTTCAGTGCTGTGCATGTGGGTCGTGTTATGCATCGTGGACCTCATCACCGTGGTTGTCGTTGAGGTGAGGGGCTGCTCGTTGTGGGCCCAGTTCGTGTAGATCACCTTTGGTTGGAGCGAATTGATCTTCGCCTCGCCATACTTGATGGGACTCGCTCGGACGAGTATCTTGTTCCTGCAACATGGCCCCGAGCAATCTGTGAATAACTTTGCAGGTAGTCAAGGATGGACTTTTTATTAAAGTAGTGCATGCCATAAAACCCACCTCTAAATTTTCAGATAAATTTCTGCGCTTTTTATTTCAATACGAAAGCATAATATTTCCGTGATAATGCAGAGAGTGCGCAGGCGAGCTGGTGGACGTTAACCATTTTGTTCTTAGCCCGAGACTGAGGCAATTGTGGTGGAAAGAGATGAGACCTTTCTTATCTTTTGGCTTTGGATGTCGAAAAGGGCGAGAAGGTTCTGTGGTGAAGTTCGCGGAGTGTATATAAGAGGGTGATCAAATAAACTTGTCTTTAGCTGTGTTAGAGACGTGTCCTCGAATGTTCATTTTTCTTCTACTTTGAAACTTTCCTCTTTTCCTGCCTCAGTCTCGGGCTAAGAACAAAATGGATAATATTTCCGGCAAATTCGAAAGAAAGGGGAGTCTGGCAAACTCCTTCTTTTCAAATAGACCTTGTTCAAGGAAGAAGATATCTAACCTTCGCGTTCCTAGAACTAAAGCCATGGGGACATAAACAACATGAAGTGGTTGTTTGACTTATCCACGCATCGCCCCGCTGAAGTTTCGTCAGCGTTCCGCTGAGGATCACGTTGGGTCAGTGAAGAACCTATTGACAATACTTGGTTTCAGCATAAGTCCAGGCGCAGCCCACGCTACGGGCTAATGGGACCAAACAAGCAGCGTCAAAGTCGAAATTCACTGGGTGTGTTTTGTTTGTGATTGGAACACCATGACGGTGCGCTTTTGAGTCTGGCTGGTGTAGTCCCATCAGCTCGCAGCGTCGGCTGCGTCTGAACTTAAGGTGAACCGAAGTACACGAGTGGAATCTGAAAGCTGACACAGCATTTTTGTTTAATTTGTATTCTGACTTTGATCGAGAAGATGACGGCCAGAATCTGGTCTACAGGCCTTTCGTTGGATAAACTAAATACCATGTACTTTGAGAAAACAGCTGGACAAAGCGCCTTGTACAGTTCACTTTTCTCGCCGAAAGAGTACTCGGGCATGCGGGTCAAAAGAAAGATACAAAAATGCGATGTGAAATGTTTTTTTAAAGGATTTGCAAGTTTTTAATAGGCCTATCTCACCAGCAAGTTTGACTACGCCACCGCTACAACAATGCATCGAGGGAACGTTAGTCTTTCTTAGACGCGCAACAACCTCTCCAGAGCTCTGCACGCTTGGAGCATGAGACGGCATGCACCCTCTTGTGCACTTTTTGTCTAAAACTGTGAACTAAAGCGACACGAATACGGCGAACGCTTAGTGAGATCGGCCTATTTAAATACGGTCTGAAGGTTCTTAAGATGACGACAACGTCCCAAAAGTTATTCTCGCCGACTAATGGTGACGTTCTCATTTTATTATGTTAGTCCGTTCGCAACAATTGTAAAAAGCCTACCGAGCTTGTTTTTTTTTTTTTATTCCTGTCCTCAGGAGAACAATTAAGCGAACTTATAACATGAGCACTGTAGTTAATTTTCAGTTCGCATTTGAAATTAGAAAATTTCTGTGGAGCTTCCGAGCGGTGCCGCGTCAGTTAAATAAATCTGATACAAAAAAAAAGATCAGACCTGTGTGAATCCACCGTCACCCTATCGGAAACTAACGTATCCTTTCACTGATGTGTAAGCTCGACGTTCTCGCCGCAGCGGCAAGTCAGGTTTCGCTTCTTCTGCCGCTGAGGCCACCTTACGTGGAGGACCCACCACGAATATCTGCTCGGAGAGTGACACCGGTGGTGTCGTCATTCTTCCAAAATTGCTGCTTTATTTCGATCTACCGCTCAAACCGTAATATGCATAATTATGTTTAATGAGAAACACATCGGATGCCAACTCCAGCCTCAGTTTACTGTAGTTGTTTTTCCGTTGCTAAAGGACTGGCCGCGTGTTGCGGTGTGTGTGTGTGTGTGTGTGGGTGGGTGTGCGTGATGTCACATGGCGTCATAAGGTCACGTGATCTCATAACATCACGGGACATCACGGTGACCTAATGGCCCCATGTGACATCATAGCGTGAAGTGACACCGTGGCACCTCGTGACGACAGGTGACTCTGACATCAGATGACGTGTTGGAACGTGAGGCCATGATGTCACGCAACGGACGCCCTACTTCTTCCTACATCATCATTTTAAGTGGAGGAAAAAGCCCATAAAAGCTATATCGATGTAAAAGTAAATGTGCTGTTACGCAGCGGCAAGTCAGTCGGCCCCAATGTGCGTCTGGTGTCACCGTTGCATCAGATAGATTTAAACAGTGAACTATGACTGGCAGCATTAGGGCACTAGCAATGCACTTGCATTAGGCAGTAGCATAGCGTCCTATATACTGACAAGGCCTGGCAGATCGCCACGAGAAGCGGCCGCAGAAAAGGAAAAGGTGGAGCGGCAGACAACGGATGAGAGGAGAGCCACACGACTGGCACCTCGCTGCGGCGAGAGGCCGAAACACACTTTTCCCGAGCGAACTAGTGTGTTTCGGGTTCTCGCCGCTGCAAAAGCTGTGCGCTGACGTCCAGGTTCTCCAAGAAATAGTTCTTTGATGCTTTGTGCTATCAGATCCTCGCGCTCCAAATCAGCGGCCGGGCACTCTATGGCTCCGTCGTCGACCTGCCAGGCTTTGTAAGTATAGAGGAGGCCATGGCAGCAGCATATACGACCGCACTCCAGTACGGTGTTCGTCCAGATGGAAATGTGCACCCTGCACCGTTTTCGATACCTGAGTTCTACTGCGCGGGCTTTTTCGTTTTGTACTCTAAGCTGGAGTACGTTAAAAAGTATCGCCTTTAGTGAAAATAAATCGAAGCGTCGGGGTGTCGAAATGCCTGATTAATTATCTTTAAAGGCGTAGAGACAGACGTATTGCTCATACAATAAATTCAACGAACGAATGCAAGATGGACGTGTTGTCAACTTACGGATGCGTTCTGACGTTGAACCACTTGAGTTCCGAGTTGTTCCCGTAAATGTCCCACCAGGACACCTTGACACCGTGCTTCACCGATAGTGCGTCCACAAACTCTTGAATCTTTTCCTCGAGGTCGAATAGGAGTGGGTTAGCCTCTGTTGGTGGCGTGGTATGCAAAGAAACACAGAAGCCAAAACAAAACAAGAAATTACCACGCACTCTGACGTCATTTTCATGAGAGTTCTCAAGGAAAGCGAAGCGTAAGTCAAGTTCATTGGACGCCGTAGAAACGTTCAACTAAATAATGTCGCTCAGTGATATATCTAAACGTGCGTCTTACCGATCCGAGCAATTCTACGCAGAACATCTTCATAAAATCTTTGGTTTTGTGAACAGATGCTCCTACGTTTTGGCATCTCAGCTAACAGTGTCTTGTGCTCCGTCGTGTAAGTTCAATACCAAAAATAACTTAAAAATCTGCAACTAATGTTGTTTTTTTTTTTAACTTTCCAATTCGTCCGGTGTCAACGAAAGCTTGTGGCATTTCGTCTTGAGTTAGTTAACAAATTTATAACGTTCTACTTAATAGGGGTCACTTTGTAAACCTGGCAATGTGCGACCAGACATATGCAGCGGAAACAAATATATGTATTATTAAATTGACTTCTTAACATGGATCGCACATGTTTATATAGGCAGAGTTATTTCGTCACTGATTCAATACCTCGATTAATGCTAAAGTACAGGAGGACTGTAAAGGTGTGTCCAATCCTTGACACTTTCAGAACTCGTGAAGCGACTGTTCTCCGCCATGTGAAGTGAAAGTTGGAGTCCGGCTGTCCGTCTTCAGTTCGGAAATCCATCACGAATTTCCTCCTCGCCTCTTCTGCTCTTCTTTTACGTCGGTGCTCGTCAGACTTGAGGTCACACGCCACCTGCCGATTGTGTGGCTGGTGTGAATGTCGCCTGTTCATCTGTTCGGGTGAGGCTCGCGATCTCACTACTGCCGTCACCACGGCTGGGAGGTCTCGCATTATTCCCTTTCCCGTTTTAGGGACTTGGACACAGCAGCTGAGGCCTTCAGCGATTGACTGAATGCAAACCCGAATGCTCCAGGCCTTTGTAAAGAACACGAGTGGACATTAAAAAAATGATTTGCACCCTGAAAAAAAGGCGAAAGAGGATTATTGCATTTCACTAGGCAGACAAGTGTCGCTTCACGGCTCTTGAAGGGCACTGACTGGACAACCCTTTAGACGTATACACGTCACAAACATGTAAGAACACTGATTAACTATGCAAATCTAAGTGATTTTGTTGTCAATTCAATTTATTATTCATTGTTAAAAAAATTTCTTCACAAAAAATAAGAACGAAAAGCAACGCCCATAGTGTGAATTTTCAGAATGCAAACTGCTGTCTTGGTGCGATCTTTTCCACCCTGTCCGCCAAAAATAAAAATCGGTTAAGATACAAGAACCTTCATCAAGTAAATCAACCCGTACCCTGTTTACAGCTTTATTAGATACAAACAGCGCTTAATATTTTAGAATCGCGTCAAAATGTTTCCGAACGTCGCGTGCCATTGTTTATTGATACGGGCAATTTCCAAAAGTTCATTTCTCCAGTAAACTAAGGGCGATTTACCAGCCTTCACCCATGCAATAGGTCTTTCAAAATGAAACCATCTGTTGTAATTTTGTCAAAAACAAAAAATAAGCAAGGACTGTTATTTTTCGGCAATGTCTAACATTAGTCCACCAATTAATTTACATTCAGGCGATGACAATGTGCTAAGGAAGAATTTCGGTATATTGTGAAAAAACAAAACAGAGCAAAGGTTTTCTGAAAATACGGTCGATTCCATAAATTGACCTCACCCTCTCGCTCTATAAAAAATAAATTGAGCTAACTTTCCCGCAGAAGACGTAGACAGCCAATCACAGCGAGTAATAAAAGGACCTCAGCGGATGATGAATCCCTGAATACGATTAAACTTAGAAGAAAGGAGCTCTAGAACCATGATTATGCTGAAAACGATTGATAAGCACAGAATGTGGGATAGGCCTTTCGCGGAAGAATAGGACATCTGAATCGCAGCGCCTAACAAAGATGCGCTCTTATTTCTGAAACATGCCTTGAGATGGCGCAGCATGACAGGAAAGGCCGCGAAATGCAAGACGGCTTGTTCGCGCGAAGGATTTATCGTTTATATGCCCGGATCACCAACCCCAGAGAGCTGAGTCAGCAAAGCACTCGGCTCACAATCTGAGGCGAAAATCCTGCCGGGAACACGGAGGTCTTTTTGTAAGGTTCCTGTGGGCATGGCGCTTTTCGGAGTCGCTTTTTCGTTACAGCTGGCTGCTAAAGCCACGCTTTACAAAACTTCATGAAAAGTGGCTGATAAAACATATTCTGTGCTAGAATTGCGATGTGCATCATGGAAGATGAGCAATACGTTTGACTCGCTCATTGTGCCTGCACGCATATCACATTTTCTAGATCTAATCAAATTCTAAGCTTCGTGTTTTGCTGGAACCCTTCTATTGCTCGCTGTGGTGTATCTGCATCCGTGTCCTGCAGGAAAGGGAACTTGCGGAATTTCTTTAGAGTATGGTTCTTAAAGCCGCACTCCTCCCGCGCCACCTCGTTAGCTGTGGCTTTCTTTATCTGATGTCTTTCTTCCAAAGGTGACTGTGCCTGCCCCCCTTCCCCCTTTCAATAAAAATGTCCCGAAAATTCAGTTAGCAGTTATTTTCACAGCTGCGATTATTCAGAAAAAAAATCTAAAAACACTAGAACTGAAAGCAACTCGGTTGTGGAACTGTCCAAAGACGCTGGCGTGCTATACCTCCCCCCCCCCCTCCCCCTTGTTATATTTTTCTATCAGTAGATGGCCTGCTATCGCTAAATTTCCTGGATTTTGAGGATGTAGTCGTCACGGGGGAGGGGGGCAGAGGAGGGTTTGCTTTTTGGCGCGAGCTGTCATTGACTTAGTCTATCAGAACGTTGCTGAGATACAACCGATTGTATTTTTTTGTCTTGGCCTCCTCAGGGGGCAGAAAAAGATTATGTTGGCTTTTATTATGCTCCTAGGCAGGTAGAATGGCCCTGACATGACAAAATGTCATCGTGCAATTACCTTAACTTCAAGAAAACAGGCTAAGTTTCTCCACAAAGGAATCATATACGATACACGATGGGTGACTGATTTATTCTATCTTCATCGTGTGCGGGACCAGCCTACCCTTGGTAAAAAATAATGCACTAAAGGCATATAAATTTAGTTAAATTACTAAGAGTGTACGAAGACTATTGTTCTCTTCTGCATCGTTAGCAAGGTATCAGCTGTTCCCAAGCGCAAAAACAAAAACAATAAGTTAATTAAACAATAGATTATACAATACTTATTTGTATGTACCCCTTTGCTGCCAGACTGGGTTGACGTGCCGTCCCTTCCGATAAAATACAAAGTAGAGTAAGCCATGTTAAAAGCATACGTCAGAAACTTAAAATATACTGAAAATATACATTTTCTTTCATAAAAGTAAAAAAATTTGTATACTTTTACTGCATTGCTTTTTACGAAGGGTAAAAAGCAGCTGCCATCCTCCACCTCTCGCATGTCAGCAGTGTGATGTACGGAGGTACCGATAACCCGGAGGTACGCCATCCTGGTTTCGCACTCCGATACGGGTGGTGCTCCGGATCTGCTTGCAATTTTTCTAGCGCAACCACTGTCATGTTTATCTGACAACGTTGTCGGTCATTACCTTGTATCTTAAGTTGCCTAACGTTACCTCTTAGGGTCAATCGGTTCAGTAAACTACAAGGACCACTCCGATCCATAATGTCAACGAGTTCGATAGACCTTTCATACAGTTGCCTTCGGCGCTCTGAAATCTTCGTCTACTGAGCTCTGGAACGCGTTCTGCGCATGCGCTGCAGCTCTCTCGCGCAGAATATCGAATGCCACGTACGCGTCCAAAGCTCGGTGCCAAGAACTTTTTCGCCAGGCTGATATAAGGTCTGGAAAGTTGAGTATCACGTACAAGTATTTACACATGGGGAAATTCCAGAAAAACATGGCGCTTCATGTCACCGCTACAAAAAAACTTTGACAAGCTCAGAAGTTCTGCTCACGTGACGACTTTAACGCGCACGACTCAGTGGTCATTGCAATGATTAATGTTGGTACAAGCGCAGTCGTGATTGAAGCCGATCTATGAATCCGCATCGGGCGCTTTCGCTACTCTCCTATACAAGATTCAATGAAAGAATGAAAATACTTAGGGGTAAGGACAGAGAGCAAGAGAGCTCAGTACTTTCAAAAAATTGTGCTATTTCTTGAAACAATTTTTTTGTTTTTTTTGAAAGAACTGGGTTGTGACCACACGTGTTCTTATTCTTTCATTAATTTTTTGTATTTTCATCAACCCGCTCTCTTCCGCCTAACCGCTTCGGATTGAAGCATGCAGCCACAGACCCAAAGGCTTACGTTACAAGGTTTCTCCCGAAGCTACGAACAGATCGTGCATTTCGCATTGCCAGGCTGGCGTCCGTCCCACTTCCCTACCCTTCCTTCATCTATCGTTTAATGACCTCCAAAAATAAATTTATTTTAATGATGCCAATAAAATAAAGGTTTGTTTTGCTTGTGCCCACATATAATCGTATGCCAAATAGAACTGTTATGCCACAAAAAGTGAAAGCCCCTGAAAAAACACAATTTGGCGTTATATATTCCCACATTGTTAAGGACAATATAAATAGTGTAAACATTGTATTGCAATCATTTCTAGGAAGATTCTTTATTCCGTGACAGACGTGTCCCATCCAAATAGTTAATTTTTTTCTGGGAGGTGGGGGGGGGGGGGGGGGGACGGGGAGGGACAGTCCTCTGCTTCATGAGCGATTGGGACACGTGCTTCTATCTAAAGGTTCAGGGTCTCAAAATAAAAACCTGTTTCGCAATCGGTTCTAATTCAAAATTTGGCTCGCGAAGTACAAGCTGCGTTAATATTTTCTTTAGATATCTTTTTTTATTACATATCCAAGGCATCACGCCAGAGAATTAACGGCTAACTTGCCACAAGCGTGGCACTCCTTTGGGCTTAACTCGGGCCTAGTATGATTTTGCACTAAGGCGTTAGTTAGTGGCGTAATAATTTCCTTTGGCGTTTTTCCGGCTTTTTTTTTTTTTTTGCGCATCACACTTTTGTTCAGGTGTCAGACTTCAGACGAAAACCTGATCCGAAGAACCAGCAGTGAAGCCCAACTTTGGCGATTGTTTGGAAAATTAGGGCCAAGATACCCAGACTCTAGTCAAAGAAGCTTGATTCTACCTTGACGCCTTCGGGATTTTTAAAACCCTAAATTGGAAGACAAATATATGATTTTTGATCAAAGAATTGTGATGGTATAGGACTTGTGCTATCTCGGAACGTAAAAAGAAGTTTTGAGGGACTCGCTGTACTTTGAGTGTTTATATGCCCCTTCCCTGTGAGCGCAGAGGGCCCAAAACATTGACCACCGTCCTTAGGTTGTCTCTTATTTTCGCATTTTGTATCGCTGTAGTTTTAGAGAGACGTACGCTAACATGATCTTTCTTTAAGAAAACCGACATTGGACTTCTGACTTTTTAGTGTACGACATGACGAGATATAAATTCATCTGCTTACCAGCGCCCTGAAGCACCTGTGGGGGCGAAGTGAAACAACAGAATTAGACGTACATATGCAACCACAAATAATATGCGTTTTTTTTTGCAAATCAGAACTCCATTTTACAAAGACTATACTACCATTACTCCACCTTCAATGTTGCAACACTTTGCTGCGTTGAGAAAAGAAGATGAACGTAATCTGCCATACGAGATATGGTCACAGTTCCAGGGAGGCTCTACAGACCTCTAAGTAGCACATTGTCTCCGATGGCAAACCGTTTATACAGAGCTTGCACTGACGTCACTTGATCAGATATATTGGGTGAAAGGGCGCTTGAGATCAGAACTTCTGCTTCAGCGAGACGCGTCTTGACACTTGGGGAAAAGGGCGCATGAAAGCGTAGCTTTCGCTGCGTTAACGAGGTGCTTCTGGCCACCAGAAAGAAGGGAAGACTGACGTCACGTGCAAGTCGTGTATTGAATCGTTATCAGGTAGCTAAAAACAGGTGACAAAAGCACGAAACCTAATAATCAATACTGCCGCTTTGCTTGGAGCAGTTGGCAACTCACATGGCTGCCACACACCATAGAATAGGGTTCAAACCCTGTTTTGGTAGATCTTTTTTTTTTTTTTTACAGCGAAGTTGTTTATGGCTTGGGATTCCGTTAATTTTTTGTTTGCGTGACCAAAACATCTACGCTCGCACCGCCGCGCGCGCACGCCTTCCGTTTATAAAATATTGAAAGCAAATAACCAAAATAAAGCTTTGACGAACGCGAGGGCAAGATGCCATTTGTTTTAGGATTTTGCTTTAGAACAGTTACTGGTGCATACGCCGGCCACTGCGGCGCGTGTGACACCATTCCCTGCATTCTCCTTGATTTTAGAAATATGTATTTTCAGTGGATTAGTTATCAAGAGGCACCATTTTCAAGATCAGTAGACTCTCAGGTAGATAATAAAGGTTTCTCAAAGATTTGCCGCATGCACGACCCGTGTCGGCCATGTCTACGCTCACACCGCCCTCTCTTTGTCGTCGTTCCAAGCGCTTCAGTGTATAGTTTCCTCTCCTTCCGCTTTCCCGGGTGGCGGTCCTGTCGCGCGTGTCTAGTTTCCTCAGGTTCCTCAAGGCGGGTCTGTGTCGTGTGCTAATCAGCTTCGCTGGTCATCCAACTTCACAGAGTGGAATGGCTCATGTTTTCTTTCCCTGATCTTTGTTCTTCAGTAAAGTTCCAGATCCTTCTCGACTGACGCCATGCTTTCCGGTTCAGAACTTCCACGAACGTACAGCGAGTACAAAGCAGCGGCATCGCTCACCTTCAGGACAGTCGCCCTTTTTTCGCCGACGTAGAATGTACGGTTGTTCTTTGTTTTAGTTTGAGGCGCCTGTTCACTTCATTAAACTTTTATTTTTCATTTTATATTCATCCGCTGATTTTATTCGTGAGAATATTCACTCTGTATAAATTATTTTGTTGGGGCTCGCATTTTCAGATGCATTTATTTTGTAATGTTGATGTATTGCTAAATATCGATCACTTTAAGTTTGAATTGTTGCATCGCTCCTGCGTCCATCGTCGTTCGCTTAGGAACTTCTAACACCATGCGCAGTCAAACTGATTCATGGAGCGGTCTGCTTTTCTGGTGCTGCATTTGTTCTTTGAGGATAGCGACAAAATACACCCTTATCGCCGCTAAAACTTATCTGCATCTTTTTGCGAGAACACGTAGCGTGCATTATAAGCTTTTCCAAGAAAATAATTCTGGGCGTTTTTTATGAGACATAGTGTGACAAGAGAAGATATAGAGAAGACAAACTTACGATTTGGGAAGAGCCGCATATTGCGAGAAGAAGCAAGATGTAGGGAGTCATTCCCGATACCTTGGAGCAAGAGAATTCGCGTATAAACCCTGCAGAAACGATCGCCCCTTTATACCGTGGATCGCTCGCCAATGCAGAAGATAAGAACATTGGCGCCACTGACAGATAAACTGAAAACGTGGAACGCATTTTGACCTCGGTCATTGCTAGGCGTCGTAGAGGAAAATATAGAAGCGTAGGAATCTGGGCGAGTTGGTGATGCATCGGAACGAGAACACAGCACAAACAAGCGACGCACCAGTTGAAGAGTGTACACACAGAGAAGGTGCTGACTTACAACTGTAATTTAAGAGGAAAAAACATAAAGGCCGCAAACACAAACCAACACCACGTTCGCATCGGCCGAGATATTCTATCTCTTTTTGATAGAGGATCAAAGAGGGGGCACTAACACACGCGCCCTCCTTACATCGTGATATATATAAGGCCTCCGTTATCTCCCTCGTCCTTTTGTTGTTGTGTCGCATCATTATTGTTATCTCTCCAAACTTAGGGCCCCACCCGCACCTGTCACAATGAATCGCCAAATGACCGGCAGGGGACGATCTCACACATGATGCATGCTCCCTCGGTCTATCGTTGACGCATCTACACTCTAAGAAATAGTGGGTGTACACGGGTACACCCCTTGACCCATATGTAACGCTTTAAAACAACAATTCGACGATCAGTCCACAGACGTCGAACCGACGATACCAAAATTCAAGAGCGGTTTGATAGTCTACCGATACAACTTAGTAACATATCTAATGTAAGCATTAAAGGCTACAGTAAGACAATCAAGGTTTCTTTGGCCCTCCTACAAAACCTCAGTGTTTTTCTAGAATGGGTCATTCCACGTGAAACGTCCCAGAGGTTGCGCTCGACCACCTCCGATTTCTAAAAAAAATTCATGGGCTTCGGCCACAATGTCCGTAGCGGTACCCTAAAATAGTTTTCACACACAAAAAAAATTAGTGATGAGGTGAGCGCGATTTTAATTTTTGAAAACAGCGGGAAACAAGGCATCACTCAATAATTCACGAAAAATCGTTTTTTTTATGAAACACCCAACAATATATTTTTCTTAAATTTGCATGGTTTTCGACTTACAATGTGGTTGGGTTTGTGCAGTTTTGTTTAATTTAAATATTTTTTAAATACATAATTTTATTCTAAATTAAACTTTTTTTGTCATTTTATTAAAAAAATATATTGCTCCCGGGACATAATATAACTTTTTACTGGCTGCCCTCTAGGTATATAACCTGTAAAAAATATTTTAAACTGCTCAATTAAACATCTTGCAGTAAAACAAAATCCTGAAGTTGACAAAAAGTGCGTTTTGACGCATAAACAGCCGTTTATTCCACCCTGAGGTGGTTCAAGTAAAAACACAAAATATGGTGGGTTTGGAAGAACAATTGATCGTCTTTTGATTCTGAAAGTTTAATCAGAGTAATTTTTGTTTAAAGCGAGAAAACAATTTTTGAAGTTGAACTCTCGCACCACTACCTGGCGTCGCTTCTTAACGCCTCTTCGCCGCACAGCACGCCACCTGCAACGATAGCCGAAGCGATTAGGTCCAAAGAAACAACGGAGTTTTCTGCCCGCTTCCCCTCGTCCCTCTTTTCTGGCTGTAAGGGAAGAAACGGCGGGTATCGTGTACTAATCGGAGGTGTCGCCAGTGCGTCGCCATAGCAGGCCCGTTGTGCCCTTTGTACCCGAGGGCGGCTCCTTACACTTCGAAATGCGATGCCTAATCGATGGGGGGCATCAGCTGACGTGGACTTCTTCATGCCATGCCAAAGGTCCCACGACGACCTCCGATTCCTAAAATAAAATTAACTGGTTCTTCACCATAATGTTTGTGGCGCTTCTCTAAAATTTTTTTGACGAGAAACAAATTTCATGGGGTGATGGCGGTTTGAACTCGTAAAAAAGGAGTGAAACTAGGAGTCATTTATTAATTGATGAAAATTAACATATTGTTATAGAACAGTAAACTATTTTTTCCTAAAAACCACTTGGTATTTTCATTGTTGTGTAATAAGGATCATGAATATTCGGTTGAAGCAACTTAAAAAAAAAAGTAATATATGAGAATTTTAGCCTTTTCGATAGTTTGGTTACAAAATATCTCGTTGCTGCAGGTGATTAAAAATTCGTATTGGCAACCTTGTGAATATACTGCACAAAAAAAAAAAAAGTTTCGGGCCGTACAAGTAAATATCTTGCAGAAAAAACAACTTAATTTGAGCAAAATTTCGTTCTGCTGCTTAAAGAGCCATCAATTCTGCCTAGAGGTGGTCGAAAGAAAAATGCGAAACATGGTGACTTTTACAAAAGAGTTTATTGTCTTTTGTTCTTGAAGGTTTCATTAAAATGATTTTGTTCTAAATAGGAAAAAAAAAACATTTTGAAGTTGAGCTTTTACGTCGCAACCTGGCGTCGTTTCTTGTGCCTCCTCTCTGCACAGCGCGGCACCGTCGAGCACGGCGAAGCGAGCGACGGTGTAACGGTGTGCCCACGCAGGTAGGGAGCAGGACCTTGAGTTGTCGGTACATCTTGGTGAAAAGGGGCTGTTTTTCACTCTTGTTGCTTTATGGCTTTTCCCATTTCGAGCGTTTTACGCGGCGATGTCCTCCTGTTATCTTCCTGTGTCTTGAAGCCAGGAGATGCTTAGCGCTGCCGGTTCAGAGAATCCATTAGTAAGCTAGCTGTTTCCTACGTACACAACGCGATCACTCTTTCTTGTTAACGGCAGGACAGATGTAAACAGCCGCACAAAAGACCCGTGAACGGGCAATCTCAAACGACGAGGCGATGTGGTGTTGACGAATGCGCGCCGTTGAACGCTCACGCGTCGTTTGTGTTCAAATCGGCTTTGAAATGACAAATTCTTGCGTTGCTGAATAGGACGTAAGTCCAGCACGTAGCGTAGATGGTGACGCAGGCTTAAAGTGAAGGTAACTTCTTGTCCCTTTGACGGGGACCGCTGAGCTAAATCTTGAAGTGAGTCGAGCTGGTTTTTCTTCAACCATTTTTTTGGGCACCCAAAGTATTGTTATGCCCCCGATGTTATTTTTGGCCCAGGTAAACAGCTGCTGGGGGGTCATGATTTGGTTCTCGAAGGGACTTCGAAGACTGGCCCTTGCTGCCAGACGCTTCACTGTACCCCCGACTCCGTCACAAGCACTCTTCCCGGGGGACGTTGCCAAAAAATTATATTCAGCGGAAATGCCTAAATAATTTTCGGGTGTACACAGGTTTGCAAAGTTTTTTTTTATTCTTGTACTGAGAGGACGCACCATCTGAAAAGTAGTGCATTTTTCTAACTTGCGGAAGGTCTCGCTTCAATATAATAATTACTTCACTCTGAAATACAGAAACTGCCACCGTGGCGTGTTCTAGGCAGTCAGAAATAAACTGAATGATTTTATAGAAATCTCTTGTGTGGTGGCTTCTTGTTTGCGAAAATAAATAACAACGGGGTGTACTGATGCCTGAGTATTCACCCAGTGATAGGATTGCGGGGCGACCTGCACGACGAAACTATAATTTTCAGCGAAGCCTATGTTTGCTTTGCACTCCCGCAAGTATCGTGCCTGTTGTTTGCTAACAAAGTGATGAGCCTTCAGTGCCTTCAGCATATCTAAGAATGTTTCGCGGAACTCGTCTGGTGTCAGAACAATGGTTTCCAGTTGGCAACGCACCCCGCTAACCCACTGTTGCACATGGACGTAATCCGTTTCTTCCGGGTCAAGAAGTGGAGTGCTGCGGAGCAAAGTATCAGCAAAATCGGTACTTGGGCATTTGGCACACCTGTGAAGCATGCACTCTTCATTGTGTAGATCACATACTGTAGTGGATAGAAGTTCTTCGGTGCTTTCGTCTAATCCTGTAGCATGAAGCATGAGCTTAAAAATTTTGATGTTGCATGCACACGCAAACTGTGTGAGTGCCGCTCCTCCCCTCTAGGACACAATGTGAAGGCCGCAGACTTGCGAATGTTGAAAAGCCGCACCTGAAATCGCAGCTTTTTTTCCATTCCTCGTTCATTTCTTTCAAGTTGTGCAACAACAGACGCTTTTGGCGACCACGTAGCATGTCCTTTTTTTTTTCCGGTAGGCAGTACGAGACAGCGTCGTCCCAATAGAACTCCATGATGGAGGCCCTGACTTCTTCGCTGACCGGGCGGCCTCTTCTTTTCGGCACGGTGCCCAATATTCCTGATTCTGACCTGACCTTTACGGCTTGACGCGCTTGTCGTTCCCAGGCTCCAAAGAAGTTCATAATCTTTTCGCGAGACCAAGAGGGTGGGGCCAATGTTAGAAGTTGTAATTTTTTCTCTCTATTTTTCTCCAGGTCAAACTTGTTTTTTTACATTTTGCACGAGTGACACGTAGTCACTCAAAACAAAATCTTCATCCTGGTTCGGCTGAGAAGTTCGTTTCTGCTGTACACCCAAAGATGTATAAATTCTTCTTTCGGCAGAGATTTTAAGTTTTATAACCTTCTTTTGGTCGTATGTCTCGCGGCTTGTTCGCCCTCGTTTTTGTTGGAGAGGGCTCTCTCCAACGGCTGCGAGGGCCTCGTTGACGCTCTCAAGTGCTACATCGGGGTCATCTTGCTCAGAAGGGGCATCACGAGCCAGAGGTGGTGGTGGTAGCTTGAAAAGTAGGTCTCTTCTTCAATTCGAAACAATTTCGCCGGCATGCTTGACAAAGTCGGTTTCCACGAATAAGGTTTTAAACTGGGGTGCGCATCTGCCAAGGCTATTGTAATGACAGCTGATCAACGGCGGTTTTTGACGTGTTCATAGAAAGGGTTAGAACACCAATTGGATGCAATCAGTGATCTGTACTTTTTAAGGTATACTTTATAATGATGTGAACACACTATACGGATGTCACCTTGTGGGCGCCCAGAACGGAGCGAAAGGAGCCGCCGATCCGTGTGCGTCAGGTCTTCAGCGTTGATGAGGGACCGCGTCTTCGTCTGTGTGGTCACATGGCAACCCGTTGCACCAAGGGAGCACGGAGGAAGTTTGGCTTCTGCAATGAAAACGAAAGTTGAATGGAACATGGCTGCTCCTTCATTTATGTGAGCCATATCTGCGTGCTGCGCATAAATGACAAGTCGGGCACATATGCGCCTTTCGTGCAGAAGCTAGCCTTGTACGCGAAACGCCATTCGGCTTTGAACTTTTATAACGCTAATTGGTTTGTGATAGGTATAAGGCGAACCATGTGTATTTAATATAAGCCAACGCATCCTTTCCTACAGCTTGGGCTTATACATGTCTAACGTAACACATACTACATGTACGACGAACGGTCAGCTTTAAAAAAAGTAGCTAGTCTATTTGATTTGAAAAAGTCATGAATTGAGCGGCCGCAACTATACAGATACTGTGACAGGGTAGACACGAGTAAACACGACACAACTATCATTGTATTCTACAAAATAAAGCCAGCTTTCCTACGTACCCTGATCAGCATCCACAGGAACCCTAGAGTGACTTCTTTCTCCAGAGGGACCAGCTTCATCCCTCGTTACACCACCGTACAACGTGCTTGACGAAAAATGAAGTTCTTTCTTCGACAGATTTCCGTTCAAAAGCCAAGTTCTCACTTGTCAGCCCTTTCTTAGCTTACTAGCGCAGAAGCGGGTTCCTCAAAAGGCAAGGAATAAGTCTCGATACCCAGTGTCAATAGTGCGGACACGTGCCTTTGTTTATTTATTATTTCCGATGGGCCATGTAAAGATTCCCGCACTGACAATATGGACCGAAAATAATGCTAGAAGCGCAATCTTGGCTTGTGACGATGCTTCAAGCGTTCGAGTTAACATACTGAATCAGCGCGTTTTAGAGCTTTGATCACGCGAATGTAGGCTTCACTGCGCTCCAACTAAGCGCGAACCGGATCATAGTTCCGCTTTTCACCACAGCATGCGTGACGGCTAGATTTCGCGGCGATATTATCGTGTTTCAGACGTCCACGTCAGCTGATGCCGCCCGTCGATTAGGCATCGCGTTTCGGAGTGTGAGGAGCCGCCCTCGGGTACAAAGGGCACAACGGGGCTGCTATGGCGACGCACTGGCGGCACCTCCGATTAGTACACGATACCCGCCGTTTTTTCCCTTACAGCCAGAAAAGAGGGACGAGGGGAAGCGGGCAGCAAACTCCGTTGTTTCTTTGGACCTAATCGCTTCGGCTATCGTCGCAGGTGGCGTGCTGTGCGGGGAAGAGGCGTTAAGAAGTCACGCCGGGTAGTGGTGCGAGAGTTCAACTTCAAAAATTGTTTTCTCACTTTAAACAAAACTTACTCTGATTAAACTTTCAGAATCAAAAGACGATCAATCGTTCTTCCAAACCCATCATATTTTGTATTTTGACATGGACAACCTCAGGGTGAAATAAACGGCTTTTTATGCGTAAAAACGCACTTTTTGGCAACTTCAGGATTTTGTTTTTACTGCAAGATGTTTAATTGAGCGGTTTAAAATATTTTTATAGGTTATATACCTAAAGGGCAGCCAGTAAAAAGTTATATTAGGTCCCGGGAGCAATTATATATATTTTTAATAAAATGACAAATATTTTTATTTTTGAATAAAATTATGTTTTTTTTTTGTTTTTTTTTTTAATATTTAAATTAAACAAAACTGTACAAACCCAACCACATTGCAAGTCGACAACCGTGCAAATTTAAGCAAAAATATTGTTGGTTGTTTCATAAAAAAGCTGATTTTTCGTAAATTATTGAGTGATGCCTAGTTTCACGCTGTTTTCAAAAATTAAAATCGCGCTCACGTCATTACAAATTTTTTTTTCGTGAAAACTCTATTTTAGGTTATGGGGATGGGCTACGGAGCCGTTGTGGCCGAATGACCCATGAATTTTTTTTCCAGAAACCGAG